>VXBT01005953.1:738782-812397 GCA_013400235.1 Oriolus oriolus | reverse complement strand
GCGGGGGCCGAGCGCGGCAGAGCCCCCGGGAGGCGGCGCCAGGCTCCGCAGCGGGGACAGGAGCGCGGCTGGGCCCCGCCGTCGGGGCGTCCCGAGCCCGGTTCCCGCGGGCGAGAAGCGCGTCCTCGGCCCCTCCGGCCCCACTTCCTCGGGGGCACTTGTAGCCTGAGAGCTCGGTGCTCCTGCCGCCACCGCGGCAAAACCCGGCCTCATTTTTATCCTTTTTTATTTTTAAATCGTACAACAGGCCAAAGCCGAGATTTGCCCCGGTCACGTCCCCCGGTCAGCTGGCAAAGTGCTCACTGCAGGGCAGTCAGCATCTCTTCAAGTGAGTCCAGCACCTCGGTCCCGCTCTTCTGCGCAAGAAGCACCATCCCCTTTCACTCCATGGAAGGCGTTGAGGGCTTACGGAGGTGTGCACCTTATGGACAGAGCCTTGCCTCGGGGCGAGTGAAAGTGGCACGCAAGAAACCTCACTCTTAGGCTGATCCTTGTCACGTTAGGAGGACTGGGAAGTATCTCCACAAGCAAGGACTCCAGTCACAACCATTGAATTTTAAAGGTCAACATGCTGACGAGCAGCCAGCTCAGCTTCCAGCATCATGCTCCACAGGGAGCAGGAGGATGGATCCCTGTAGTCCTCTACACACAGAACCTGCCGTGACATGTGGATACATTTCAGAAGAAGACCATGATCCCAGCTGTTGAGTCCTGACCTGGGGTTGCAGAGTATCTGTGAAAGGATCCTGCAGTGCATGTGAAGAGGCATGGATTTGGCTCAGTTGCCCGCAGAATCCAAGAAATGTAGCCCTGTCAAATGCATAAGCAGACAAACATCACAAATCTTAACAAGGAAAAAAAAATTAAAAATCCCTCCCCCCCCCAAAAAAGGCATAGGAAGTCATTAACTTTGCCCATCACAATTTGAAATTCCAGTAGAAAAAGGTGTTGATGTTTCAGAACTCTGAAGACTTCAAAAAGCTCAATCTGTCACTACAGCAGAAAATGCCAATGCAAGCACTGCTCCCTTTCCTTTTGCCATGGAAGCTCCTTCCAACTTGGCTGGCCTTGGTCTTGCAGGGTAGCAGGAGCCAAGGAGCCTTTCCCTTTCTCACAGGGTCCAGGGGACTAAGCCAAGCTAGGAGGGAGAGGGCTTTTTTGTCTTCCTAAGACATTTGGTTTTCAGTTTTGCAAAACCTCAAGAATTTTAAAAAAATGGCTAATGATGTTCACAAAACCTCAAATTCTACCCGGTTTACTCATTCCCTCTGCTATATTAAGACTTAGTCTTTATATCTATATATGTAGCTGTATGGTGTGTTTTCCACAAGACTTTGAACTGCACTGGGAAAACTCTCATCAGGAAGCTGCTCTGGGATTACAGTTGGAAAAGAGAATGCAACAAAGTGTTTAAGAGACCAAGAAGGTATCTTTGAGATAGTTTTGTGAATTTTTTGTACATTTCTATGAAAAGCCTTTTTACAAAAGAAATTTGTAAGTCAATAAAAGGACAATAAAGAGGCAAATTTTATTGTGACAGCTTTTAACCAGCTGCCTCATAACAAATCTTTCCCTTACATCTCTGTGAGTGTTATAGGAATGAGGGATTGATAGCATATCTTTTTGAGCTGAGTGGTTTATATATAGAATGATGACCTTTGAGAAGAGAGTTTTGATTGTATTCTTTCCACAACCGTGAAAATGCTCACTGCTCACTCTCCCCTGGCCATCTTGGAAGAAGTAAACATCTTCTTTCCAAGATTCCTGATGGAAAGCGTCAAAGAAACAAATACACACTCTGCTTTCTGCAGTGACCCAATGTACACATGCAAACATTGGAATAACATTCACATGTCTCAATTTACCTGGTTTTTCAGTGCAAAAGCAAAGTGAACAATGGTAATTAGAGAAATTATAAAGTCATATTTGCTAACATATAGGAACACAACTGAGGTAACAGTAGATCTTATACTAATGATTTTCTGTAGTGTTTTACCTTTCATTGCATCAGACCAGCACATCTGACATGAGCACAGGTCCTTAACTTCTCATTTCTTTATGCACCTCCCTTTGCCTTTTTTCAGTCTACTGTTTTCCTTCTGTACCAGCCCTAGAGACCTTCCATTTTGGATCATGTAAACATCGTACAAGGTAACGTACATTACTGAATATCACTGGGGAATGTCGGGATTCTGGAACGGCACTGTTCAGAAAGAGCTGTGATTTGATGGGTCTCCACCAAATACTCCATGGTTTTGCCTAGGAGTTTATCACTGACATTCTGACTTAGCTTGACTTTGGGGAAGACTTGAACTCTCTGACATTAGAAGAAATCCCAATAAAGTGGAATATGTTATACATGCTCTATTTTTTTTCTTTTACTGCTTTTCTGATAAAATTGAAACTTCATGGTTTTGGCATGATCCAAAAGACAAATTCTATAACTTTTTCTGGGTGAAATTCTGATAATATTTTTTCCCTTTCTGACAAAAGCATCCCTACTAGTTGAAACAGATCTAGTTGCATGAGCATGATAATGTCCTTCAGGTTTTATCCTGCCATCCTGGGTTTCGCCTGATGCTGATGAACATTCTTACTGAAATGCTGTCAAAAAGCCATGAAGAATTTTTCTTGTTTTTCTTCCTGTGGTGGAGTTTGAGTTTCATAATTCACCGTATTGAGGTTCCAAAACTGAAACAGGTAACTTCAGGTAAGCGTGTGATGCAGTCATTGAGTTTTTTGAATGAGTTTGTAGGGACAGGGTGAAAGACCCTGGTGCTTCCTTTGACAACCTGTTGTAAGTACTCCAGCTAAATGCAGGTTTTGAGTCCTGGAATAGAATAGAGAAGGGAGAGTGAATTCATCTATGATGAGGGAGAAAGTTGCTTTTGACAAAGCTTTATGTATGCTTTAGTTTAAGTTCTGGTGCCAGATAAAAATGGGCATCATGATCAGGTACTTAGTCTTCTGCTCCTTGTTTCAGAGGAAGAAGTGTTTTGGGCTTGTTCTAAACCTTCCTTTAGTAATTTCCAGGTATAAAATTTATCCAGATACAAATGCTAACGCATTCTGTCAGAACAAATGGCCATAGACTGCCCAAGCAGTTGGTATGCTTTTACAATAAACTTGTCAACGAGGGAAATACTGCTACCACCCATTTGCAAACTTCATCTTTACTCAAAAAAGGGCTGTACACAAAAAATTGTGCAGTGGTTTCAGCAGAGCGACTTTGAGTTTAAAGCCAAGTCCATGTTTAAGTGTTTTGCTACATTGGTTACTACATGATTTAGCTGGTGTCACGCGGTAAGTTATGGAAAGAGCCATACATAAGTGGAACCCAAGGCTCCTAACTCATGGTCAGAAACTTGAATCTGGAAACTCTTTTTTTTTCCCTGTTCTCGCAGTACATATGACAAAACAAATATCCATCTACAGTTTACTGTGTCCTTAACCATTTTACAGAATTTTTGTATTCTCTGCCCACATGTGAGCTGCTGAATATATTTAGACTGCCAAGTATTTTCAGCCTCCAAAAAGGAACATTCCCCTACCAAGTGCAGTGCAAATGAGCACTGAACAGGCTCTGTAAATCCCATGTTGCTGCTCTGGGGTTAAAAAAACCCAAAACCTTTTACCAGATTCAGAACAGATTTATTACCCAAAGATCTGCTTTTATTACAACTTTGTTACATAGTTTCACAGTCTATCACAGAAGTATTGATGTTTTCACTTCTAACAGGAAAAGGTCACTACAGCACTGACTTTTAAACAACTATGACTATCCTTATTATCCAGGCAGTAATATTATAATTTTTATTTTATTTGCAATACTGTGCTTTCTGTATGTCAAATGGGATTTGGTCTGTTGTATCTACATACGTTCAAAACCAACCCAGTCTCAAAGCTTTTAGATGATTTGGATTAAATCCTTATTTAGAAGTAAAACATACCGAAGTTGACAGTAGCTTTAGCTGAGAGTTAAGTGAATACAACTAAAATTATAACTTCAGTGGTCCAGCTGGATTCTAAAAGTTGTTTGGGGGAACAGATGCCATTCATTTCAGGAGGAGGTAGAGCCAAACTACTTTTGAAGGCTTGGACCTAGGTTCTTTTCATTTAGTTAGGTGAAACAAAATACCAAATGCTTACTGAGAGCTTAATAAGTTACAACAAATGTTTGAATGATCTTAGTCTAAAAAGAATTTTTTACTGCAATGAGACCCACACTTTTGTTTCATCAGAACTGTGATGGGTCCTTGCCTTACCTGCATGACTGCCCTGTGAAATGTGAGTTATTCCCATTGCTGCAAGTGTTGACTGCTGGGGGGGCCCATCCTGAGGGGACTTTAGGTGCAAACACAGAACAGGACCCCTTTTCTGGGCAGACATGAAGTCCCATGTCCAAGGGTGCTGCCTCTGCTATGCTTTCTCCCTCCTTCCAGCAAGGGCCTGGGCATCTGAACCCTTGCCCTTGGCCCCCATTTCTCTGTAGGTCCAGGTTGGCTGGCTGAGAGCAAAATATAGCCTCACCAGGTACAGTGTGTCCCTGAAACATGGGATTCACAGAGTCTGGAGAGATTGGGATGCACAACTGGGTAGAGAAACAGAATGGAAGAAAGCTCCAACAGGCCAAGAAAAAAACGTACTCAAAAGAATTGAAATTGATTGCAAAAAATTTGAAAGGCCACAGAGAACAGTCTGGGGGTTTGATATCTCTCCATATGTTCAAAACTCCCACAGATGGAGTCATGAGTCCCACAGGCTGAAGTGAAGAGATGAAAGAAGGCAATTCATGAAACTACTACTGCTGGCTATGTCTCTAACTGGGAGAAAGAGCGTCATTAAGCTGTGGCCTGATAATGATTATGAAGATTAAAGCTGAACAAATAATTCCCATATTATTTTTTTTCTCTCATATGTGTTTTGCCTCTTTTTCCCCTCATAAGAACATCCACACTCAGACTGCATTTTCCCCTAGAAAATTAATTATTTGGGTGTGTTCATATAGCCGTTACTTGCATTGTTAATAAATATTTAAAATCCAAATAATCTTGCTTAGCTGTAAATGGTTAGAGGAGTCAGATGGCAGCATTTGCACTCCCCAGTCAGCAAACCATCACTTCCCAAACAAATACTTGGCCATACGTATTAAAAGTGGGACCTTTTATGGTATTCATGCTTACAAACATCCATTTTGCTCTGAAATAGCTCTGAAAGACATCATCCACATGGAATTAAATAATTTCAACTCCCCCTCTGAAAGAGTTCAAAGGTGAAGAAAGCCAGTTTTGCTGTTATGCTCTGTGTTCCACTGTGGTTGTCTCTGGTACTCTTGGAAAGTGAACAGGTAGAAATTTGCTCTGATGATAACCATAGACTACTCAATTTGGTTTAGTCATATAATGGAATGCTGGAAAAATGTTTCTTACAGCATACACCAGGAACAAAGCCATGTATCTTCACACACATTTTTTGCAGACATGCCACATCTTTCAAGTTACTAGCCTTTCATTTATTTGTTTATTTGTAATTAGTTTTGTGTTTTGCTCTATTCAAGAACCAACTGGCTTCACATCAGTGATAGACTACAAGGAAACTGCAATTTGTTCCCCTTCCTATGAAACATTCTCTTCCTACTTCTATACTTATTCTCTGACAGTAAAAAATGATAAGCTAAACAACAGTGATGTAATTCAACCTATACATGTTTTACTGATATTAATATTTTTCCTTGTTTACTTACCTTACAGCAGTTAACTGTATTTTTCCCAAGTTATACTGCTTTCTTAACATTGCTTCACTTTCCTTTCCATGAATTCTTAAAATGAGGTATTGGAAATGGGGGCACAGGAATGAAATGATACTTGGTCAGATGAAGAGGGACATTAGTATTTATTATTGGCTTGCATTTATTTAGTTAGTTATTTTATGTTTTTAATGTTTGCTTCTATGAAGCCAAAAGAAAAAAGCTGTTTCTACTTCAAGAGAAGCTCTGCTGAGCATAAATCTTCTAATTTTTCTCTCAGCTATCCACATAATGCCTCTTAAATTTGCATGGCAATTTGCATGGTTCGCAGCAATTAAAAAAAAAAGAGAAAAAGTACAGTTGATGATTGTGGCACTTTTGCAGTTGGGTGAATGTTTTTGCAGAGGTTGGGAGGATCCTGTGTGCCTGTCGCTGGTGGTGGAATCCTCCGTGTTGGTGAGGTTTGCCTGGTGTTCTGTTAATGCATTTGTGTGAGCACGAGTGTGCGACTGTTCAAAGATGTGTCCTTCACTGCATTAACCTCGTAAGCTCCCTGTGTTTCACTGTGTTGAAGACACTGAAGTTCAGACTCAGCTTGCTTACAAATCTGTAGCTGTACTTCTTTTTGTTTTGGTTAAATATATACTACATGTTAATCCTGTTATCAGACACCCCTTGTTCAAATACAGCAGAATGCCTTTCATTTGCTTTTAATTTGAATTTAATACATTTTTCTTAAAAATAAGATAGCAAACAAGCAATTATTCACTTAATTTTAATTGTTCTTACTGTTACTCCTCGTTTTTCTGTGCCCACTTACAGGTCTAATCTTTTGCATATTTATAAAACTCTATCCAAAAACAATCTAGAAACCAGTTCAGTAACAACCTCCAGAAAAGGTTGTGCCTCAGGCAGTTTCCTAGCTACTTACCTGCCAACCTGGATGACTCCTCATTCAAAAGTTCAGCTCTTGTAGCAGTCTTCATTTCCTGCAGTTTAACTGATAATTCTCCATTTGCCACTGGGCCTTAATGTTTCGCTAACAACTGCGGAATTAGATACTTTGCATTTTCCTTCTCTACAAGGTCTGTCTTAGCATAAAAGTTACCATGAGCTTCCTTTGGTAAATACACCTTGCTTTTATCCAGTTTTTCTCCCTATCATCATTTACTCCTTATTTCAGTGTTTTTAAATTCATTGTGCTTTACTGAGGTCTGATTTGCTGTCTCTTCTCCTTCATGATATATATATTAATTTTACCTATTTTCTGTGAGATGTCCCGGATGAGACAGATTCAAATTACTTACTCTTGGGTTTGGAACCTCCAGTGCTGATTCCTTCAAAGTCCTGGTGCAGAAATTATTTGGTGATGTGAATTTTGGGCATGTCTGACTCTGAGAGTCTGGCCTTTTCTTCCACCTCAGATGTTACATTCTTTTCCAATAGCCTTTATTCCTATTTTGTTTTCTTTTTCTTTTCTTTTCTTCGCTTTTTTCCCCCGCTTTGTACTCAAAATCAGTGTACATTTTTGAAATATGAACACCAGAAATGGATGTAGTTTTCCAGTCAAATAAGTGATAAAAATATTTTCTCTGTTCTACTTGGTATTTGCCTATGTATGTGTATCCAAGATATAAATGCTTTTTCATAATCCTGTTGTAGTGCTTGATGAATTGTTCAATTAATTATTGCATTATGACCCGTTAAAAATCTTGACTGGAGTCACTGCTTCCTATGTTCTCATATGTCATTGAATTAAACTGTGTGTTCTTAAGGGACACCACCTCAAATATTTATGTAATCTGAAGTCCTTAGCAGTTTTGGTATTTTGCTTCAGGTACATGCAGCTATTGAACATGGCTGCAGTGAGAGCAGCCCCTAACAGGACCTCTCTGCACTACTCTCTTCAACCACCCACAGTGAAGATCTTTCACCTATAGCTGTTAATGCAATCAAAACAGTTACTGTGCTCTGTTTACAACTGCTTTTTGTCTGTAATGGATCTATGGTGAAAAGATTCTTCAGAGAATAACTGACAAAAACTCCTAGTATACATGTCAGCAGAAGAACTTAAATTTTGCTCAGAAAAGCCTTTAATTATTTTCGTGATCCTGCTCTCAAGGAAAACTAAATTTCTGTCTTTGAGAACATATTTTTGTACTAGCTTTCCTACTGAATTTCTTAAGAAGTGCTCTCTTAGAGCTTAGATAGAAAAAGTCAACCATATTTTTCTTCAAAAGTAAATAATGTAACTTTGATAAATTATTTTGTTAAATTATGCAAATGGTCTCTCCTTCCTTTGGGCCTCAGAATTACTGTGGCAGATTGATGAACTTGAGGGTGGCAGAGGGAGGTACCCAACTACTACCCTCTGCATCCTCAAAGTATTGAAGTGCTTTTTACATAAAGCTGGTTATATATCTTTATTTATTGTTTCAGACATCCAAAATCATACTAAAATCCCTTTGGCTCCCACATTCAAAAGCAATTAGCAACTTAGCCTCTGTCTTTTAAGCAACTCAACACACCTTCAGAGTGACTAGTTCCTACAGTGTAAGTCTATGGGGATGTAATTCTATAATTCATTAGAAACAGGCTTTTATGAGGGGTTGTTTTTCAATTTATTTATAAAACTTCGGAGGGAAAGTGATATTCCTGCCACTGAATTTTGGATACTAAGTGAAAAACAACATGGTTGTTTGGAGTAGCTCCCCTTAAAGACTTGTAGACCTTGCTTAAAACTTCAGTTTTCTGTATGGCTTGCAATATATTACTGTGTTTAGAAGATGTTACTAGATAAGTCTATAGTCCTGTTCAGGTTTGATCTTGAAGAAGCATTCCTGGACAACTGTTACGCATTTCTCTTCCCTGCATCAACCTCTCACTAAGAACTGTAGCTACAACCTTTAATAACTTATACCTGTGTGAGTCCCCTTGAGACCGCATTCTTACATGTAATGAGGAGCCATTTTCAATATAATAAAGTTTGTGTTTTCAAATCCAGTGAAAGTTTATGATATTTAAAAGTTGGTTATTTTTCCCACCATCAAAGATGGTTAAATAAGTCCTATTTTGTGTCCTTTATCAATTTCTCGGTGCTGTCTTGCAGTGATTTTCTCAGATTCACTTCCAGTATAAGTAAATTAGCAGAATATTAGTTGTGTCTACATTTTTTGTGCCAAAATTAGATTAAGGTTCTGTGTTTGTTGGAAATGAAGTTGTTAGTAATTAATAAAAATCCAGCTGCCTAACCTTTGTTTAGAATTACTATTTTAGCCTCTTGGGTTGAAAAGTAAAACTAGACACCACCTCTAAAAGAATGCATTTAACTCTGTAAATGGAAGTGGTGCAATCTCTTTAGCCAGCCTGGGGTTCCTTGTATGGAGTGGGATATGTTCAGCCAAATACTGCTTCCAGTCTCTTAAACCACCTTCTGAAGGGAGCTGATGGATGACACATAACCAGAGAATGAGGTTATTTGCACCACATGTCCTGAGTGGCTTTCACAGGGTTGCTCTTTTATGCTGAAGTGTAAACTTGTCTTTCCACCCTGCTTTCTCCTGAGAGGTGTGCATCAATCCCATGTAAAAAGGATGTCAATTTGAGTTTTGTCTCTATCTCTACTGTTATGTGTTGCTTAAAAGACTGCCATGAGATGATCAGTACATTGACAGCTTCAACACATCACAGAGAAACAGTAACAATTAAACTTAGAGGGTTGTAGTTCAAACAAACCTGAAAGACATCTGGCTAATGGCGTGAGTAGTGTAGCTGTGGGTGTACAAGTTGCTCATTGACCATTGCTACTATCTCAGTTAAGAGTGTGTCTATTATCTTTTAAACAAACAATAGTGATTTCTGCTCCTGGTAGGACACAGTCTGACTTTATCTTGTAAATCTGCAATGATTAGTTTTAACAGCAAAATCAGTAGCTTCCAACTGCCTTATATACATGGCCTTATATACATGATCTCCAAAAGTCAAATCTTTGGAAGAACGCAAAAGAAAATTATCTCAAATTATTGTTGGAAAAAAGACAGTGAAAGCTGTTTTCTGAGGCTTGGCTGGTTAGAATGCTGATTTTCGTAGAAATTCAGTCCCAGATATAATTAAAACATCATCAGACTTTTGTATCACTGAGGTCTGTGTTAGGTTGAACACACAGCCAAAAGGAAATGTGTTTTAGAGCTTTCGTAAAAGAAGGCCAGCCCTAGATCTTCTTTGATCTTTACTGGATTGCTTTATAGGCAACCTATTTCACAACTGCATTTAGTCATCTGTCTTCATGATAAAAAGCACATTTGGCGTACGCCTGTGCATTGTAAAAGTGGTAAGCAGGTCATGGCACAGCACCGTGGAAGGAGAATTTTAAAACTAATGGGACTATGCTTGCTGAGAAAGAAAAAAATGTCAAATAGGAAACTGAGACTTTGGAAAATTCCGATTGTGATGGATTGAGAACTGCTCTAGCTATAAAAATACATACTTTTCTCACTTAGCTCAGAAGCTGGTTATACAACTCTTAGCTATACCACTCTTTGTCTCTCTGTGGTCAACAGAGAGACACAGGCATTTCCAGAGGATGACTCCACCCCCCTCTTAAAAGCAAGTCTGAAATGAACAAGATCCAAAATGCTTACCAAAGACCAAAATTAACAAAACATGACTTTAAAGGTTGCTGTGACGGTAAATGACTGAGTTCTCGGAGTTCACACATTGTTCTGATAAGCCTGAACACAATTTTTTCCTTAGTGTGAAGAACAAAGAATGAATGCCTAAAATCCCAGAGTGATTGAATGAGGACACCGAGTCCATCACACAGAAGCAGAGAATGTGCTAAATTCAGGTATAGATTTGGATGTTTAAGTCAATGCTGGACTCAGATTCTGAAGGGGAGTTAATTTCCCATTGACCTTCTAAGCTCTGTAAGAGCAAGATAAACCCAGACGGTCAGGCTGGTAGGGTAAAAAGTGCAAATTATTCCAGCTCTTGTACCACATCTCACTTCATTATTTAGAGGTTCTAAAAGTGATACAAGACCCAAGGAAAACACCCAGGAATTCCTTCATGTCAAAAATTTGCCCGCAAGTTGGATCATCAGTACAGACTTCTGCCAAAAATTGCAGATACTAAAGCGGGAAAAGCAGTGGCTGAGTAATAAGTGGGAAAAGCAGTGGCTGAGTACTGATGCAGGCTTTGGGCAAGGATGGTCTTACCCTTTCCTGCAGGTTTCACACATATCTCTTGGGAGCCATGAACTCAGACTCCTAAAAGTTCAATTCTGCATTGAGGGTGCTAAAACTATCTATAAAAATTCTCTACCAAGTCAGTGTCTCTCTTGGACATCATTTGTTATTCTCTTGCTACTGTACTCCAATATCTTGCTCTTACAGAAGTGTCATTATCTGTCTCCTATGTGTGACACCAATCACGTGATGTCCTTCCTGCCTTCATCTCTCTTGTCTAGCACCCAAATATCCTTCTGTCTCCTGACCAGCACTACTTTCCCCCACTCCTGACTCCCCACATTTGATCTTCAAAGTAACTCCCAAACTACTTTCTCAGTATTTCCAAGTAAGCCTACTTGCTCTTTTAATTGAATTTTGATATTTTATTCCAAAAATGGGGATGCAAAGCTGCTTCTAAATGATGGTTTTTGTAAGAGTTGAGGATATCAGATGTAAGATATGCTCATTCCAACTTTAGAAACAACCTTCACAAGTATTTCTTTCCTGCACATTTCTAAAAAAATATCTCTGGGACAGACTCAAAACCAGAAAATTTTAATTGAGAGTATTAGCATAGGAAAAACTTAAAAGCCAATAAAAAGAGAATCAAAAAGCCTTAATGCTGAAATGTTGATATCTATGCTGCCTGTGACATTTCTATCACGTATATAGCAGTTGTTACTGGATCCACTGGGATAATCCAGAAGTGTCAGATTATCTACACTACCAAATATTAAGCAAACAGAAGAGATTTATGTCAGTAGGAAATAGAAGTTGACCCTCACTGTGTAGGAATGTTCCTAGGAAGGGAGGATCAAGGAATTTTTCCTAGTCAGACCATGATCTGTTGAGTGATTATTCTAATAAGAAATTTATCTCTAAATCTCTGCCTAGTCCAAACGGTTGATGTTAAGTACGGTTGGGGGAAAAAAACCCTAACAAAACCAACCCAAAAAGTGACAAAAACATCCTTGAGTCCTGTACTGATTAAAAAATTAATTTGGATTTATTTTATGGACAGACACAAACTGAACTGGCATCAATAGAGTTTCCTAAAGCTTAAAGCATAAAAGAAAATCTTCAGTAAGTACACACATTTCATGTTTCAAACAGGCAACATGAAGATAAAAAAGGGATCCTCATTGTATAAATCTCCAGAAGTAGAAGGAGTCTTGCAGGAAAACTGAGATATCCCAGAAAAGTGGCATGCACTTCTCACAAAGTCATAAAAAACTGCTCACAAAGTATAGCTGATCCTTTATACTTTTTAGGAAAATCTTGCATGCCTGACATTTTTTTCTTGACAGTTCTGTGTATTCAGTCTACATAAAAATGCTCATCTAAAAGTAAAATCTACAGGTGAAATGTTTGATGCTTCTTGCACCACAAACATATAAGATTTTGTTCTGTTGATTCTTTCACCCATGAGACTTGAGAAATCTCAAAAGGTTACTACTAAATTGTATCCTAGAGACCAACATGAAAAGAACTTCTCAACTTAAATGGACGGCCATAAGTAACTCCTCATTACAGCTGCATTTGGCAGGGAGTGGGAAGAGGTCACTAAACTATACATCAAAGTGGGAAGTCGTGCCAGGAAAACATGCATTTCTGTAGTTGACACAGCAGTGTGCAGCATCTCAGCATTATAGTGTATGGAACAAATTCTGATGTCCCTACTCAGTTTTTAATCATTCTTTAGTCAAAAATGTCACAGAATGAAACAGGAACAGTGCCAGAATAAAGACTGAGTTATAGTTGGGATTGACAGAGGTTTACTGTTTCAAAGATGACTATTCCAAGTCCTCCAAAATTCGCATATAACCCCGGCTGTTTGGAAAATTGTTAGACTCCTGAGGCTGAAGGTAGGGTTTGTGTCCCAGGTGCAAGGTTATTGAAGCAATTGATTCCAAAGTGCCCCCCTCCCGTGCCCACTGAACAGCACACAAAGCCACTTGATCCTTCATTTTCTGTGTACAACTAAGCCTCAAACCTTGGCTCAACCTTTCTCAAAAATGAACCAAGACCTTTTGGATATGTCTCAAGCACATAATAGCCATGGCCTTTTAGGCAAAGAGGTAGTGGGAAGGGGTTCACGTAAAAACTTTCTCAAGGCTTAAGTCAGAAGCTCAAAGCCAGCCAGGAAAATGATCCGAAAGAAGCAACACATTAATGTTGAGGCTTCGTGTTTGTTGAGTAGCAAAGGAGCTCTAGACATGGACTGACTCAGTGTCTGTAATGCTCAAAGAGACAGGTAACCTAAACTTCATGTTTGGTGCCTCTGGAGAATCTGCAGTATTCCTGCCACCTGCCAGTGGGTGTGTTCTGGGAATTTTCCCATGGTCATTTACAACTGTGTGGAACGTGTGTAAATCTATGTCCTGAGCCATGGGTTGTCCAGTCTGGGCAATGACAGAAATTTGTTAGGCCTACTTTCTGGCCTGCAGGCTGGATTTCTTTTCCAAGAAAGAGAAAAAATGAGAATACATGAAGTCATAAGGAAGGGCCTAGAATTCGCATGGGTCTCATCCTGATGCTATTTAAAACATGAATTATGTAGAATCATATAATATTTTGAGTTAGAATGGACCCACTCAGATCATCAAAGTTCAGCTCCTGGCCCTGCACAGGACAGCACCGAGAAATCACTCCATGTGCTTGAGAGCTCTGCCCAAACACTTGAACTGTGTCAGGCTGGTGCTGTGACCACATCCCTGGGGAGCCAGCACCCAAACACCCTCCAGATGAAGAACATTCATCTAACATCCAACCTAAACCTCCCCTGAAACAACTTCAGGTCATTCCTTTGAGTCCTGTCACAGGTCATCACAGAACAGAGATCAGTGCCTGCCCCTCCTCTTCCCCTCACAAGGAAGTTGTAGAATGCAATGAGGTTTCCCCTCAGTCTCCTCTTCTCCAGGCTGAACAGACCAAGTGACCTCAGCTGCTCCTCATGCAGCTTCCCCTCAAGGCCCTTCACTATCTTCACTGCCCTCTTTGGGACACTCTCTAACAGTTTAATGTCTTTCTTACATTGCGGTGCCCAAAACTGCACGAAATATTCAAGGTGAGGCCGCCCCAGAGCAGAGCAGAGCAGAGCAGAGCAGAGCAGAGCAGAGCAGGACAATCCCCTCCTTTGCCCGGCTGGCGATGCTGTGCCTGATGCCCCCCAGGACAAGGTTGGCCCTCCTGGCTACATGGGCACTACTGGCTCGTGTTCAACTTGCCATCAACCAGGACCCCCAGGGTCCTGCAGGTAGCCTGCAGGATTCTGCAGGGCTGCTCTCCAACCTCTCGTTCCCCATTCTGCACATGCAGCCAGGACTGCCCCATTCCAGGTGCAGAATCTGTCGCTTCTGTTAGAATGCGTACATCTGGTATGTGCATGCAGAGCTGAAAGCTTGGAGCATACAAAAGATGTCATAATGCAGCTATAACCCAATGCACAAAAGACTTTTTCAAAGTGTTTGAAGATCTATATATAGATTCCAGTTTTAAAAATGCTTTTCAAGGAAATTAACACTGATGTAATAGCTAGGATTAACCTGGCATACTTCCTGACAAACAGAGCTGAATATAAACAAGGCACAAGTCACTAAGTTGTGTGGTCAAGGGATCCATCATACAGATCCTGTAGAAAAAGCTCTTCATAACTCTTCCAGTTGCTTCTCATATGTTTTTTTGGGGTGTACGGTGCAAGAGGGTGCTCCAGAGGCAGAAGAGAAGAGAGTGGGTACATTATTGGCATTTCTTTGTTTTCAGAAGTTGAAGTTTATATTACACTGAGTAGCAGCTTTTGTGTCCTAAGCTCTGTAATAACAAAGTTCAGAGAATTTTTATTTAAATATAGCTGAGACCATAAAATTTTAACACTGTATCTGTTCTGAGTTTTTTTAGAAGTGTCTTGGAGAAAATTTGATATTCTAAGAAATTTCAAGAAAACGTATCATTTGTCTCTGAGTTCTAACCAGTCAGACAGCCACTGAGGAACTCCCATGGCTCTTTCAAGTCCATGTGATTTAAAAATTACAAACCATGGAAAGTCAAAAGTCTGCAAATACTGTGAGTACATCAGTCCCCTGGTTGTTATGTAATGCATATATTAATTGAGAAAAAATGTTATTGATATTTATCATAACTGTATGTTTATACATTGTGGTTAGCCAACTGTGAAAAATATCTCCATCAGCTATTTCCTTTCTCTGTCATGGTTTGCAAAAAGTCTTCTGGAATATTTTAGACAAGAAATATGAAACTACTTTTTAATATATTCCATTAGGACTACTTCCTCAGTCCAAGAAAGTGGTGGAGAATAAGTCGAGCAGGGAGTAGACTCATCTAGTCAAATGTTCGTTGGCTTGTGTCAGAAATCTTGGACAAAATCTTGACAACTCTGCAGAAAAAAAAAAGAGATGCATATCTGAAAAAAATTGACTGGGGAAGGAATTAAAGATGTGAAGCATTCTCCATTGTACATAGGAGTTCTCTGGCTGATGAACTGGAAAGTGCATAGATTGTACAAGCAAGTTTTTTCATTGACTAGCTTTTTGGATTTGGCACAAAGAAGTCTTTACTGACATGCAGTTATTGATCCTGTACATGACAACAGTAAAATTCCCTTCACTTTCTCTTCTCTGTCTGCATGAGTGATGACTGTAATGACTCTCGCTGTTCTTTTGTTCCCTCCTTGAATTTCTCCTTGCAGTTGCCAAGTTGCTTTGCACCTGATTTGTCAAAAGAAAATCTTCTCTTTAGCACTCAAACCTAGCAAAAGAAATCATCTGAGGTTGGTTCAGTGGTTTCCAGAACAAACCAGAGTCCTCATAGGCTGGATGTTGTTTCCTTGCCTTCTTTTACTTGTTATATTTTTTTGATTACTTCTGATTCCTTTTCTTCTCTCTGTTCTACATGTCATGGTGGTAGATCTAATAAAATTTTTGAAATGAAATTAAATAATGCTTTTGAACTCGCATAGCGTTTACTTCTCATTAAACACCTCTGAGAAGAGTCTGAGAAGTGGATTGTTTGATGATAAGAGGAAGTCCCTGCTGGGAAAATGAAAATATGCAGAAATGACATTTGCAGCTTCTTAGTTCTCCCCAGATGAGATCCTTCTGACAGTAACATGAGGGGCAGGGTCTCCAGATGTCACTGTCTCCAAGGGAAATGAGAACTTCCGTTTACATGACCCGTAAAATATGTTTCACTACAGTGCACACTACTATGCCAGGAGTGCAGTACGGCATCAGTTCGGTATCCCATAGCCTTAGGGGATGACAAAATATAGGACTACAAAGAAAATCTGTGGTGGGTGAAGTACAGTTCAGTGGTTCAATTCATGTTACGTTGAATCTCAACATTTGAAATCAATTGATTATATTTAAACCCTGGATGCCCTTTCCAAGAGGAAAACAAAATAGCTCCTTGGAAAAAAACCCAACAAACTAACACCTGTGCTCTCTGAATCTAGCTAATGAGCAAATGCCCCTTTATATCCGTGATTCAGCCAATGCAAGATATGTGACTGCCATCTACTAGATGACCTGAAGGCTGTAAAGAAAAAGCACAACTTGTATTCTGGCTAAGCTCAGCTAAAACTGTCTACACTAACTTACATGTCAAGTGGGGCAAATGCACATTCAGGTGCTCTATTTTGCTGAAAAAAAATATTGTAAGTACAAGCCAGCATTTTTTTTTCTAGTCACTGAATTTGCAAACAGGAGAAGGAGAATTTTCCCATTTAAAACCTTCAGTACAACTTAATTTGGCTTTTCTCTAGTGACTGTGTCAAGGCTGGGTCAGTTTACTGCAATTGAGGAATGAACCTGATGTGCATTACAGAAAAAGTACAGATTTCTTTCTTACAAAGCAGTACACAGTTTCAATTGACACCACTGGATCTCCATATTCCACTTAGAATGATCTATTTATTCAGCACATCCCTTTGAACCCATTTTGAGAGTTAGCCCACAAACGTGGTCTTTAGAGGGTAGATTTTCTCTGCTTCCTGCCCAGATTCAGGAGTAGTTTGGTCACTTAACAAAAGGCTTCCTAGCTTTTGAAAAGACTGGGGGTCCAGATGTGTACAAAACTCATTTTGCTTTCTTTTTGGGTCAGACACTGAAATGAGATTGAAACCATGATGCTGGCATGCACTTGCATAGTGAATTTTGAGACCCCTCAGGGACACGAACAGGAACCAACAGTTATTGATACATGAACCAGCATGCTGTAGGTGCAGGGCCCAGGGTGACTGTAGTGCTTTCTATGATACTGGATACAGTTACCTCTGTATTTCCAGCTGTTTGTCCAAGTTTTGTGCACAGAATAATTTTTAAAGCTATACAGAGCTGTGGAAAGTACATTAAGAAAGCAGCAACTCCTTAAGTATCTTCCCTGCCTATGCACTAATGAAAAGACCATTGCACTACTTTCCTCCGTTTTCCTTCCTTCTTTTGCTCTTAGTTCTTCTGCCTGTAGTTACCACATTGCCCTGCACGTCTAACACCCGACTTCTATCTTTTCTAACCATAACATAGGAAAATGTTATGGGTTGGGGCTGTTATTTGAGGGGGGATTAAAGAAGCATGCTAAGAATTGTATCAGTTTCCAGAAGCTTGCAAAGAGGGAGGAAAATGCAGGAGAGGAGGAAGGATCAAAGTTATGAACAGACTATATATGTGAGAAAGGTACAGGGTCTAGGTCATTCTTCACTAGCAACTAGAAATTTCCCTGTTTTTTTCCTGAAGAAGCTGTTCTGTTTACTGCAGTCCTAAGGTTCAGCTTCTTGTGAACTAGGATCCTTTGCAGTCAGTTGGAAAGGCTGACACTGGTGTTCCTCAATAGTGATGATGGTGACTGAAAGGAAATGTGAGTTGCAAACTTCTCTTTATATAATTGTAAGATTTGCACTGCAAAAGTGAGGTTATCTGTTCAGATTGAATTCAGCACAAAGAGCATGTGATGTTTCCTTAAAGTGATGATCTACAGAAGAAATAAAATAAAAAAATAGGCAGAAAAGGAAAGGCTGAGGGGTTGGAGAGAGAAAAATGCAGAGGAGAACAAAAAGTAAGCCACTAGAAGTGGAAAAAAACCCATTAATAAAAGAAGTGCCATAAAGAGATTTCTTTTGCTGTGCATTACTCAAGAAGTATTTCTCTGGCCTACTGGAAAAGCAATGTCATTTTTGGAAGGCAGTGATGTTCTACCTGAGTCAACCTGGTGTGTACCATAACCCCATAGTTTGAGAAATGCCATGTCAGGAAGACGTAAAGACTTCATTTATGTAGACATGGAAAGGAAATCATAAACCCCATTTTTTCCAGTCATATTTTTGCTGAGTGGAATAAGTCTCCCTGTATCTTACCATCTCAGCCAGATAAACATTCAGCTGAAATCATGTTTTTTCGCAGACCTCAACAGAAACCAATCTCCTCATGGGCCATTTGCCATACTGTCTGACCATATAATCCAAATAAGCCAGAAATACCAAACAGTGATAAAATAGAGAAAAGGGTTCAGTGGAAGACAGTGAAATAAGCAACGGTATTCTATCAGCAGGGTTTCTCAGCATGGTGCTAGTGACATTATTATGCTACGAAAGATATATTCTACCAGTTGAAGAACCTGCCTGATGTTTTAATAATTACATGGTAGGAGCATTTTCTATAAATTTCAGTGGAAAGACGGAGGAAAAACTTAAATCAATCTTTCCACTTAGGTCTAGAAGTGTGGACTTAGAAGTTTTCCAGTTCTAGGTATGACAACAGACAGACATAGTCTTTTACTGTCATAACAGCAAGTGGGACTAAGACTAAAAAAGTTTATCAAGCAAATGAAATAGTCACTACAGTCCAGCTTAAATTTCCCCACAGATAAAAGTAACTTACTAATTTGGTTTTTCCAGCCAAAAGTGATTCAGTTTCTGAGGCTCTGGGGAAGAGGGGAGAGAGACTCTTGTTTCTTCTTTTCCTGCTGTTCTTCAATAGTTTGTGAGGGAATGGAAAATAGCAGCGTCAATGGGAAGAAGGAAGTAGTAGCTCTTTCCGAGAACGTTTCTGTACTTTACAAGATCAAGAAATAAAGCAATTCAATAGAATAAATCAAAACGCATAAAAGAGATGAAGAACTCTCTCCCACAACTACTCTAGATTATACTGAATGGCAGTTATGGAGAGGGTAAGTGCACATCTTTATAAAGTGCTTATTCTGTTATAAAATGTTTTTCTTTAAAATGTTAGCCCAGCCTGAAAATGAGATAGAGTGTGAGTGAAAGAGTTTTTGTGTACGTATGCGTGTATATAGAATGAAAAATAAAATAAAATAAAATTAACTGAGGCCTACTTGTGGAATTTGTTATTGGTTAAAAAAAAAAAAGTAGTAAAAAAAATACTCCTTATGCTTGACGGAAAAAAAAAAAATAATGCAGCTTTTCACAGCAATAGCCACCCCGATCAAATACCCACCCAGATCACATATCCACATAGATCAGGGGCACTACCTATTGTTAAAATGGTCAAGTCAGAAGTACAGTGCCTGTGGCTTTCCTCATGAGTCTACCAAGAAATAGGCAGGAACATGAATGGTTTCATAAAGCATGAAAAGTGAAGAAATAAAAAGCAAGTATTTCCAGTTTTGAAAACTAAGTTTTGGAGAGAAAGAAAATAAAGATTTCTTGCACAACTTTAATATGTCTTGGGGAAAAAATCCTCTTGAAACCACAGGTTTTTTCCTCTCAGAAGCCTTTTACTAAAAGTAATAATAATAAAAGAAAGAACATTCCTAAGTCTGGAAAAAAACATTTAACCTTTCTAAACATAAATCATCATCTCCCCCTACTTCGTTTCTCTAGCACAGAGCACCTGCTTTTGCTTTGTCCGGCTCTGGCTGCATATTAAATCTCCTGACTTTTCCTAGAGAAGGAATGTGTCTTCTCTGCAAACTGCCCTGCAGTCAGCACTTGGTTTGCAAGAGAAACCTAATCTCTGAGAGATTGGTTTGCCTCTTCAGAGGGCAAACCAATTTCATAAATCGCATCGGTCTAAGTAGTGGAATTGCTTTAAAATCCAAGTTGGTTTTCGTGTTTGATTTGGTTGGGGTTTTTACTCTAAGTTGCATTGAGGAACCTCCTCACCCCCTCACTGTGAGTTTGCTTTTAAATAAATTGCAAAATGGGAACATGCTTCCATCATCAATAACATATTTGTGCTGCCTATAAATTTGATGCCTATAAGTTTGCTATTCCTATAGCTCTGTGCTGTCTATAAAATCTGTCTGCATGCAGGTTAAAGGTGCTTTTTTTGCATTACTCTTCCAGAATAGCTGTTGTGCTTGAACGTCACAAATGTTCTCACCTTCCATACCCTGTAGATAAGCCTTAGACCCCACACCTTTCCAGTCCATATGTTTTCCAGAGAGGAAGATATGGCAACAAAGAGCCTGGGAAGTAGAAATTGCTCTTTTCTTTCTTGCTATTCATGAAGATCTGCTCATACATTTCTCCAGTACTTTTTATTTTTTAGTATTTAATTACAGAAGGGAGACACACACCAGCTGTACTTGTGTGCCCTTCTGTACACACAATTTCATTATTCAAAGCAAGAGCAGACAGCACAACTGTCTCCATCCTCTTTCAGATTTGTAATGGACATTTTTCTTTTGTTCTCTCCATTTCCTGAGCCACTCCTTAATATGACTGCAGTGCTCCACCCCAGAGTTGCATGCTAGCAATACATGGAGTGCAGATGCCCCAGTAGGAACAGTATTTCATGGTCTTGGGTATGAAGTTAGTATTAGTGACACAATAGAGTACAGCAGCTTTGAGTGATGAGTTTCTGTTAGTTTGATTATACTACATCTCCATCTTTTGCCCCTTTTTCTCCCACCTTATATTCCATTTCAGGAAAGCACATAAGCCAATAAATAAAAAACTTAATAGATTTATTGTTTTCAACAGGGTTACCCATGTGCATGAAATTTAACATGTGCCCAAGCACTTAGGTAAAGCTGTCTTAATGGCAAAATCATAATTACTGTCAAAACCCCCGTGTTTCATTTAGAAGTGTGTAGTTTTAACTGTGATTATTTTACTTGAAGATTAGCATTTTACAGGGAAAAGGACAAATATCTGTGTAGTTTCTAAACACATTTCATGTCTGCCCACCAACGAAAACCAGAGTTTCATTGGAGAAAATTCTGTTAAGTTGGTATTTCCTTGCCTCCAACCACTCAAATTGCTGCTACGTAAGGTAGGCAAGCCCTGACAGCTCAGCACATTCATCCATCAACTTTTGTCCACTGCTTTGTAGTATTAAGATACATTGTCCCATCAGATGCTGTATCTGACTCCCATGAGTCAGATACAGCATCCCAGTGCCAGCTGATACTGTGGTCTATAAAAAATGGGAAGGTCTATAAAAAATGTAGATTGCTGAAAAAATACCATGAACATATAATGACTGATACCTCTGAGCAGGTACAGGAGCACACACTCCTGTAGGTCGCTACTGTTTACTTGAAATTAAAGTTCCAAGAAAGTCCCTTATTCTATGTGTCATTTTCTTTGTGAGACTATTCAGTGTATTGGTGCTCAAATTTCCTTATGTGTATTAAGAGGGGAGAAACTGGCCCAGCTAAAGTTAATGAGAGACCTGCCAAACTGCATTTTAGTACAGCTAGGAATGCAAGCAATGCTCAAAATGTGAATGCAAAATAACTTCCAAAGTTGATAGTGCTCTTCTAATGTTACAAGTTAAAAGGCATAAGCCAAATCATGTGTTCTTTGCTGCTTTTAATCAGTAGTGTGAAAAAAGAAATGGCTAAAACCAAAAAGAAGATTAAAGGCATCTGACTGAACTCTTTTGTCATTTGCTTTCAGTAATGTGTATGCTTTATCAAGCCTGAAGGTCAAGTGTGTTCATTTCGATCATACTGTATATTGTGTTTTAGACTGCCTGAACTTTAGTTCTCATATTCTGCAAGCTAATAGCAGTGATGTTATTACACATTTTCTTGTGGTTTCATGTACAGATTGCATAAAAATTTCAGATATATTCCTGTATTTCAGTTGGTGACATAATAATCTCATCCCATAGTCCCTTTATATACCTAGTAATTGAAACAGCAGATTAGATTTCTCATACTGTAAGGTCTTCTCAGTCTTATTTACCACGGGCATATTCAAGAAAAGAAAGAAAGAGAAAACAAGCTCCTGTTTGATCTTTTCCCCAGACATATTCTTTTCCCAAATGGACTTGAAATGTTTTATGGCTATTGTGTCAGCCCACCACTTTGCTTTGTGGGTAATTAAGTCATTACAATTACATGTTTATTACAGTACACCAGGCAAAAATGCCTGCCTTCTGTCAGGAAACTGTAAAAGGCCAGATGTTTCTAAGAGTTCAAGCAGAATCACAGAGTTATCACTAATCACAGGGCTTCTTTGTGTAGGAGAAAGTGAACCCATGAAGTCAATGTTAAACTTCCTATACAGTTAATCCAAACCAATAAACTAAACTACAGCTTATCTTTTGAACCTAAAGTAACAGCACTTAAAGCTAGGCAGAGATCAGAAGTATCTGTGGCTTTCAAGTCACTCACATCAGATCTGTGTACTGCTATTTCACTGAGACATATATATCCAATGAAAAATCAATCCTGAATACACAGTCTCAGCCCAAGTATTCAGGACACAGGATATAGATTGCATGCCAGCTTTATGCTTTTAAGTCAACAGTGTGCCAGCTGTGGGAGACAGATGATATTTGTTTTGGCGTAAAGCTTGAATGATTTAGAAAGGCAATGTTAAACTTGGAAGGACAAAGTTAACAGACTGAAAGTTTTTCGATTCATTTGAATCAGAAAAATGAACACATACCAGGTTATTGCTTTGTATCCTGTGGTCTCAGCACTTACTAATTAGAAGCCCCAGAGGCAGCTTATCGCTGGCCAGAAAGCTTGTGAATTCTAAAGGAATGGAACTGGAACATCTGAGCTTTGGAGCAGTGGTTGCTTACCACCTAGGATTCCAACACTGATCTGCCCTTTGTGCTCTGGTTTAATTCATTTCTCTTTTAAATGGCACATTTTGATGTTGGGCAAAGAGCATCAAGGATATAGTGGCATGAATTTTAAGTATCATAGTGAAATATCATAAAAAGGATTGGTTTCTACCTTGTTGTTAACAGATATGTGTGTTTACACTAGGAAAACAGTTTACTCCAGATCCTCAAGTAGTTTGGTTTAAGTTCTGCAGAACTTATAAAACAATAAGCAAATATCTGCAATATACATATTTACCAGGAGAAGACAAGAAGAAAGAAGGGATGCTTTAAAAACAGCTGCTTTTTGAAAAGGTTCAAGCTCCCGAGCCAGAGCTCCAAAGTTGTTGCTCAGAAGCCATTTCTCTTCATACATGTTTATGTAGTTAATAAAGTACAGTATTTCCATATGACTAAAAAATATTTATTACTTTGTTTTATGCAGTAAATATTTCCATGTGGATCAAAATATTAAATTTCTAAACATACAGTTGACTCAATCAGATGTAATTAATTAAAGAGTACAGGATGTTAAAGTCATTTTTCTCAATTGTGCTTTCTGTTGGTTAGCAGAAGGAAGAGGTATTTTGCTTTCATTTGGATAATTTGAAAATGACAGTGACATCCGGATTGCAGTAACTTCTCCAGTTTCAGGTAGAAGAGTGTTTTTCAGTATATCGATTGCTGGTCTTAATTGCAAAGTAAGACCTGATGGTAGGCACGAGCTCTTGAATGACGGCTGCCTTTGTGTCTGAATGTAGCAGGAACTGGTAGTCAGTGCTACCCACAGGAAAAATGTCTTTTTCCTAGCAGCTGGATTGCTCTTTCTGATTTCTGACCAAATCATAGATTCCTGTAATATAGTAGTAGGTACCCTTGGGAGAGCTCAGATCTTGTCTTCTTATATGGTAGGATGTGCCACTTTCACAGACATTAGGCAGGAGCAGGAGCTGTGAATTCTGAGTGCTCCTAGGGAGCTCAGAGGCATACCTTCACTTCTTTCCTTTTACATACTATACACTGGACACAACAGCAAGGCAGTGAGCTTTGCTGTCTGCACAGATGATTTCACTGATGACGTGTCCCTCTTGTTTCTTCATGTATGTTTCCATCTTCCCCTTAGTCTCAGATACCTTGTCCCAATAGGTTGCTGATTCTGCAAGGCTTTTAGCAATGGCTGGAGCAGGAAGCTGAGGACCAAGCAGGCTCTGCACTACATGGGGGCCAGAAGCTTTGGGCAGCACTTGGGAAGAAAATTGAAAGGTGCATGGGTTTGTTACCTCCAGCCTCCTCTGTCCATCAGAGTGAGATGCCAGCTTTTCCCGCATACCCACATAGCCTGGCTGAAGATGGTGTCTTAACAGCAGGAAGACAAAGTCAGCAAATCAGTATCATATTCAGATGAGCCAGTAGCACAGGAACCTTACGTGGCTGGTGACCTTTTCCTTTCCATGCCCATTTGGTGGCTACTGCGGCAGGGTGCTACTTGTCTGGGCCATGCAGATGGAGCTTGGCCACAGACCACTGTTTCAGGAACCCTGCTCACAGCACTCAGCTGCCAGAAATGGCCTGCCTTGCACACTGAGCTGAAATTTGTCTCGCTCTTTGCCAAGAAAATGCCTCACATACCTAAGGCATTGTAGAAGCAGTAATACTGTACGTGCTCCTGTTGATAGAGACACTGCTAGTAGCTGTTCAAGGAGTCCTTATTGCGACTTGTCCTGAGCACACCCCTACCAGGGGAGTTGCTCTGCTGCAAAGGAAGAGCCGGAAAACAACCCAGCCAGGGCTTGGCCCCCTTTCCATGGGGCTGCCTCAGATGTGGCTCCCATCCTCATGCTGAGATTTTCTGCAGCCATGTCTGTCTCTCGTTTCCTTCGCTGAACCCAGATCTCAGTCCTCACCTGCAGGGCTGTGTCCTGGCCCATCCTCAGCCTATCACCATCCCCTGAGAGGCACCAATGCCCCAGGCTGTCCTGCTCCTGGCTGGAGGTAGGATGGGCTCCAGCTGCTAAGCCCGGCCCCAAAGGGCTCCCATGGGGAGCCCCCACCTTCCCCAGGAAGGCCCCGGCCCCGACTGTCTTCTCTCACTCAGCTGTGCTTCTGCCTTGGCTCCAGCTCTTGCCTAGTGCCTTACTGCCACTTTCAGACCATTTTTCCCTGGCAACCATTATCATTCTGCCATGCAGTATCTAATAGTATATACCATTGTTCTAAAGAAAACAGCAGCATTATGTATTCATCTTTATGATATAGCTTTATTTATCTTTAAGGAAAGAAACACAAAACCAAAAATTATCACAGATCACATTGGCAGTGCCACAGATAATGCTGTGCTTGTCAGAGAGTACTTTTGAGATGTGATTTGCAAAACAGAGACAGCCAGCAGAAATCAGGAAGGGGAATGCCATGTTTCTCAGCAGATAAATGACAAGTGGATCTTGACTGGGCTCAGAAAATGAAAAGTGTTTACTGCTTACAAAGCACACTTCGTTCACTGCGACCGATTGCACTGGGTCATCGCTTGAATTAGGTGAGCAGGAATGCAAGACTGGCCTAAAAGCTTTTTAGTCATGTTGGAAAAAATGCATATAATGATGAATATTAACCACACATATCTGGAAAGTTTTTTCAGCATCCTCTGATTACTTGAATTGCAGACTTTTGAGCAACTTGTGGTCCTCCCATGATTCTTCCAAAACATTCCAGGCAATGTTTGTGTTTATAATTTATTGTTAGATATAAAGGCAGCTACAGATTCAGGTCAACTATCTTGGAATCCTGTAATAGTAAGGAAGAAAGACTTTGGAAAGCATAATTGACATCCCAGGTCTCTGCAAATACCATCAGTATCATGAGTTTCATTGTTGTTCAAGGACTCTGCAGGCCTACCATGGGATATAAATCTGAGATTGCATCCCTGAAAGTCTTTGCTCCTGCTGCTACACCAACTTCTGGGCAGCCAAACTGCAGGAGCTGACTCTAAAACTCCCTGGGTATGTCACATTCTCCTGAGGAGGTGTGGAAGAGTGTCAAGGTACATCAGTGGCTAAATCACTGTGACCAGAATTAAAGTAATAGATGTTTCTTTGTTAAGAAGGATTGTTAAGAAACTTAAGAACCACAAGGGCTCAACTCTGTTGCGCACATCACTAATTCCTAGATGCTACTTGAAATAGTCACAACAGTGGCTGTTACTTTACTTTAAAATCAATCTCTTTTATATAATGCCATGGGTATTAAAAAAAAAAGGCAAGCAAATTAAAAACAGTTAAAAAACCACTCCCAAAAAGCCAAAGCATTGTATGTAGAAGGCATGGTTTTAACTCTCTTCCAGTATGTATAAAGATGTAATTCCTACAGCAAGGATCCTAACCACTGCCTCACAACAGTAGGTGTGCAAGAGATGGAATATGCTGGCTGTGGAGGGAAGAAGAATCCTCAACTACCAATAATCTTCCTCATCTTTCATTCAGAACCTGCTCTCCTAAAAATCTGCATATTCATTGCAAAACCAAAGCTTGCAAAAGGGATAGAGTTCTGTAGGCCAGTGAATGTTGAACTGATCTGTGAAAAAGGACTTGTGATCTTGTTCTTACTGCAGTAACTGTTTATTTGGCATTTGAGAAGACAATTCTCAGATGGCACGAACAAATAAATGACTCTCAGCAGAGCAGGACAAAGCATGTCAGGGTATAAAAGGACGCTGTGGACCTGTCATGCTGTGGAACAGTGTGTTAATTTGTCACAACTTCTGGGTGAGAGTCCCTCTTTAAGGCTGGTTAGACATCGACCCTTTAAGTAAGAGCTACCAGAATACCAAAGTTTCTATAAATGTAACAAATGCCCGGAACCTCAGCCATCTTCCAGTACAGTAGTATTGGCACAGTAGCAGCTGAAAGGATACTGTGCTAGTTTGGTTTTGGGATGATATTGAGTAATGAAATGCTGGGATAAAAGTGAGCTCATTTCATCCATTTTCATTGCTCAGATTGTTAAAATTCCACAGAGTGAACAACTAACATTAATGGAGCAGTTATGAATGCTAAATGGAGCTATAAAGCTGACATCCATGCTCTTGCCACAGGTTATATATTCAACACCATCAGCAATGTTTGGCACTGTTATCTTCTGTATGAAAACAAAAGAACAACAACAATAATAACAATAATAATTTGAAAATAAAATTAAATAACAGAAAGCAGAGAGAAAAAAGCAAGGGAACTTTATGTCCTTTCTCACAGAGCATGCCGCAAAGACACGTGTAATGTGTCACGCAGCACCTAATAGGGAGTTGCATTTTAGAGTTCAAGAAAAAATGGGTAATGGTTTTCTTAGAATAAGATTCTTTCATAGAATGTATGTGAATAAAAAAATTATAAAATTTAGTTCTTATTCTACTTGCTCAATTGGCCTGAAGATACTGTGGAAGTTCTTTCTAATGAAGCTTGTGGTAATTTCCCAGCATTGCTTTTTATTGCTGCTAATGAAGTATTCACAAAATAAAAGTTAAAATACATTGTATTTTCTCTGTGACTATAACAAATTCTGAACAGATATTGACAACCACACAAATCTTCCACTTAGGAAAAGATGAGTGTTTTAATGTCAGTTAATGTAGACTGAGAAAGTGAAATTTGTCTCCTGACTTAACGGTCTAAAAGTGAATGCTTACACTACTGATATTCGGGAGATAATGAGTGACACCTCCAAATTGTAACTGATCTCAGTTATCTTAGGCATCAAACTCTGGACAGGATGAATCATACTCTGGAGTTATTTGTGTGCTGCACTGGCAGTATGGACAGCCTATACAAGTAGCTTGGGGTAGATATTTATTTTCAAATGGCTAAAGTTGTACACAGCTAATCCCATCCAGAATGTCTATCAATTGTATTTGGCATCAAATTAGGATCATGCAAGTATATCTGTATAAACAGGATCTATGTAAAATTTAAATATATTTAGCACAAACATTTTTTTTCTTTATCAAAACAGAAGTAAAATACTTCTCAAAGTAATTTAAGCAATTCCAATCACACCTCTTTTCTTGCAATTGCTACCATGACAAAGTCAAAGAACACAAGCCAGGAGAGGTCTTTGTTGATTTCAAAACAAAAATTTCAGTCAAATGTTATCTAAAATTTTTAATGCTATTCTGATTTTTTCCCCATTGTAACTTTTTTTGTCTTAATTTTTTCTACCTTCTCTGAGTACCTTCTTTTCATATGTTCCATTCTGGGCTATCCTTTCTTGTTGAATCATATTTGAATGTTTGCCCCCTCTTCAGCTTTTCCTTTCTTCAAGGATCTTAAATCATGCTTCAAGTCAGACCAGTAGCTTCTAACTCAACAGCTCTGTTCCCTATGTGTGTCCCATATTATATTTGCTTACTTTACTGAAAAATACATGTTTTACCACTCTGGGAAAGATTACTGAAAGATTTTATAGGTCTATAAGAGTAGTGAACCAATTTTCCAGTAGCAATCCATGGAGTTTCTATAAAAGAGAGTATGAAAGGAGTTCTTTTTTTTCTTTCTCTTGGAATTATGAAATAGAATTTAAGAGAAGCCAAACACAAATAAAATCCACAACACAGCAACTTGAAATGCATTTTTTCTCTCAGGATTAGCACAGGAAAAGGAGCAAACCAGGGTTCTCCAAAATTTTACATACATCTTCTCTTATTCAGAGATCACTGTGAGTTTGAATGTCTTTAAGAACCTACAAACCCTTCTTGAGGTCAATAAACTATTCATGTTCTGGCATTTAAATAGATACTGTGGAGTGGCTGCTTTTGCCTATGTTTTTATTAATACTCAGCACAAGTTGCTCTGACCTCTTCAGGGACTGCCATGTGATTAAGACAATGAATGTATCATTCACAAATATTTCTGGTTAGAAAGGAAAGAAATTTTGTCCCACAATAACTGGTTGATAGATTTGATTAGCATATTTGACTTCTGGTCATTTTAGAAAACATTATTACAGCCATATGAAGTCTCCTGGTAGTGTCTACTTAGCTGGAAAGCCTTAGGCATGAGTGAGCTGGTGTCACAAAGAACAGAAAAGATATCTCCGATGGTACTAGTCACAGATAACCAAATTTGTTTCTTGTAATTTTTCAATCCACTAATCTGTGACAGATGTCAGCTACAATGCTTCATTTTGCTGTCAGCCAAGATAAATATTTTTGGGATGAGCTTCACAGAACAGGGTAATGGAAAATTGTTTGGAAATATTATGAAACTAGAGAATAAAAGACGATTAAACAAATCTCGGGCCTTTGTAATGTGTTCAAGGATAAAATCCAAAAAAAGTATGTAAGCATACAAGTTATCATTGATGTTCTTAACTCCAAGACAAAGAAACAAACACCCTCTCTAGCTTCCTGAGGTGCCTAAAGGCCACAAATGCCTGCATTTTTTTCAAAGATCTTCCTTAAGTACCTCAGTTAGAGCTGCCTTCCCTGTGCAAAAGGGATGCCCACTTTGCCTGGGCTGAGCATGGAAGCAGCTCTCCCATGGCAGGGAGTGTGGCACACTGGCAAAGTGACGTTATGCACCCAACACAAGCAAGGACCCAAAGAAATCTAGAGAAACAGATGGGAGACTGGGAGGGAGGGGCTGTACCCATGGACATTTTTGACCAAAAAACATGACTGCACTTAGTCCAGGTGATCATTTTCAAAGAGAAACAGCGCAAACAAGTAAAATTAATGTAGTCATAAAGTAACATCTCATGACTGCTAGTGAGAAATGGGAGGAAGCTGATAGTGTGTGGATCTACGTGTGACGCAAAGCAAATACTTACTTGACATGTTACGAATAATGAATGCATTTTGCAGTACTGATCTGGCTTTGAAGAATTTTTCCTGAATATATCTTGGCCTAAGAGTATCAGCTAATATATCATTTATTTTCTTTGGCTCTCTAATGATGCCGACTATTACATCACGGTGGAACTTGGACTATATTATGCTTATGAAGTTGAATATTAGGGCACTCAGGTGCATTGGCTTCATATCTCATCTGCCCACACATTCATCTGCTCTTTGGGAAGTGGTTATGGGGCATGACAGAAGTGCCATCAGTAAATAAAAATAATGGTGATTTATCTGGCTCCTTTAGTGATAAGGAAATTGAAAATTAAAACCATATGATTAAAATGAGGGCATTCTCATACTGGCATAGAACTATTCTTTTGTTTTGATTATTAATTTTTTGCATTTCTCCTGCTTCCACTTTGTAAGATGTGGCACTGTCTGCACTTGCAAATGGAAATCATTTAAATCATAGTTTCACAGACCTTCCTTTTCAAGTCTGAAAAGCTGATATTTCTGGTGATATCCTCAGCACTGAAATTTTCTCATGCCCTGTTCAAAATGAAACTTCTAAGACTTGTAGAAGTGCTGTTAATTCCTATGTGAAAAGAGAATGTATGTATGTTTCAGTATGTAATTCATTTTGTTTTATAATTTTCTTGCTTATTTCTGTTTACTTTAAAAATTTTGGTCTTGATCATAGCCAGTTAACCAGGAATAGAACGAGAAACATGCTATGCCAAAGAAAGATATGTAATATTTAACATTGCAAAGAAAGATAAATTAGATATAAGAGAGCTTAAGAGAACAAAATGACATTAATCACCCTGTTGGCTGAAGAGGTGTCAGTTTTTCTGCAGGTATTAGCACAAAGGAGGATCCTAAGGAGACACTTACAGGAAAGCAATGATTTGACTTTTAGGGATGTTTTTCCATGGAAAAGCACTAACATGAAAAAACAGGAAGAATTAACATACTCTTGGAAATAAACCTAACAGGTGACAACGCCAGGGCTCATTAGAAGCAGGAATAGAACTTTCCAGCAATGAAAAAGTTTTTGAGGTCATTTTGACAGTGTCAAAAATGTCATCAAAAATGTAGATTGGCCATGAAGAGCCTGAAAAGAGAAGATGCACAAGCTTCATCTGTTAGAATACAGAAACAGAAACCAGTAAAGAGATTCAAAAAGAGAGAAAACTTTCACTGGTTTAAGAAAATGTGTGTTTGCAATAGTTGTACTGAAGCAGCATTAATAAGAAAAAATTCCTAGATGGGAACAAAAGGATATTGTATTAATTTAGGTGGGAAATATAGTTTTAATTTGAGGGGAGGAAAGCTTATAAAAGAACCATGTGTTTGAAAAGCAGAAAGAAACTGCAAGGCTTAGATGCAGTATGAGCACAAGGAACCAAGAAACAGTCTGATTAACAATAACACACTGTCTGCATGCCCCAGTAACTAGCAGTTTCCCCATGGTGTCCACAGGCTGTGCAAGAGCCAGAGGGAGAGGTTAGAGTGCCTGCCTGGCTCCCTGCTTCTGTAACAGCTTTATTCCCATCCACTCTTCTATTTTAAGAACTAGACAGAATTTAGTAGATTAAAATCTGATGTTTGGGAGACATCTAGAAAGGTATAGCTTTTATAAGAATTATTACAGTTAAATGGTTTTACTTCTGTTTTCTGAAAACCCAAAGGTATATGTTTAATGAAAGTTAGAAAATATATTGTCCTGGAAATACTTTTATACTAAAACAATAAATGGCAAGGAGATAAAGGGGTTTTTTTATGGCAATATTCATCAAAATAAAATGTTACATAATTTTGGTTTTATTGTCTGATCATTCCAAACCCATTAATCTCCTGTTCTGCAGCTAAATACAATTACTGTCTGACCAGAAGTAATTTGAACAAAATGTTCTGATAGATGTCTACTAATCACGTCCAGAAATCCCACAACGTTCCAAAGAGTTGTTTTCATAATGTAGGTGAAAATGTCATGTGTTCTTCAGTGTTCTTATCATCTTGTCTCACACAGTCACCTCCTCCAGATGTGGCCTGAAGAATTCTTTTGTGCCTGATCTCACCTGCTTTCCTGTACAGGTGCTTTACAACCTAGTAAGCCCATTGCCAATGTTTGGATCATGAACATAAAATGCTATATTTAAACCTTAAACTTTGTCTTGTGATACAGGACATTTCAAAACATGTGTTAAGCCTAATTATAAACCCAAATCTCCAAACTCCTGCACGGGCTTTTGAGATTAATTCCAATGTTTTCCTCACTTTCTAAATCAGTGTAAGCAAAACATCACACATTTTTGCTTTCCTCTTTCAGTAGCATCTTTTCAATAATTTATTGAGACACAACATAATAGACTGATTTATTTTTCAATGAAAATTATTTTCCCCAAAGCTGCTTTGGAGTGCCAGATAGCTTGAAGCTACATCCTAGCCCCAAATGTTGCCCATGAAGAAGAAAAATTGGCCTCCTGAATTAACCTAAGCCTGAAACAAATTTATGCCAGGACAGTCAACAGAATATGCTTTACAATGCTCAGACTCACTACTTTATATACCACCTGCCACATTTCTATCACTATATAAAAAAAAATTAAAAAGGCAAAAATGATGCATCAGGGAAACCCTCTAATTCAGGCACAGAATATTCAAAGGCATCTATGTGTCTTTTATGTCCAGCCAAACTGCAACTGTAGATAAGTATGAGGAATGCCCCTGGATAACTTAAAACTTAAGAAATCCATAGTTGCTTCTTATGCTGAACTGTGAATTTGTTTGTGAAAAAACTATTCTGAGACTATTTAGAAGGAATCTAGCAAAAATGTATGTGGTTTTTATTTTTTACGTGTGATACTGAGTGACAGGTTCTAAAGCTAAGGACGAAAATTAGTTATTTTGAGTTCTATCTCTATTATATATATTTTTACTTAAGTATGTATTATACACTACAGAATTTTGGGGGTGTATAGACCCTTAAATATAAGTTTCCTATGGATTCCCATTTCAAATAAGCCAAGAGGTAGTTAATCTAAAGACCAACATATATCTGAGTGCCGGTGCCAGCCATTATGAAAAAAGTCATTTTGCCAGGAAGGGCTAAAAATCAAGGACTCCTTACTGCTGGTCTAAAATAATGCAAGAATGAGAGTTTCACTTTAAATCTAGGGTGGTTCAGCCCACAGCCCCGTCTGGAATGGTGGCCATGAGCGAGCAAGCAAGAGTAAGAACAAGCCAACCATATATTCCAGGCCTCCAATGAGGGTCAGATCATTGGATTCTTTAACCAAATGTAGTTATGCATATTTAGGAACTGTCAGTGGGTATATCCCTCAAATATGTATTCTGTGTCTCCCTGAGCTAAATTTTTGGCAATCGCTGTGTGATTTAGCAGAGTTCTGCAGGTCTGTTGTCTGCTTCACGAGGAAGACCTGTCTCCTGCTGTTCATTTTAGATTGGCAGCATGCACATAGTTTCAGAGCTACCCCTTTTGCGTGGAAAAGGGAAACAGTTGTCCATCCATCCACCCTCTATGAAGCTGCTCATGATTTTTAAAAAGACAGTGTCTCCCAAATTTGCCAAAGTTGAAGACATTAAACTTACCTTTTTTGTCCTCATGCAGATGCTATCCCTTACCTTTCATCACAGAATAATTCCAGTTGCAGATGACTTTTAGATGTCTTTGGGTCCAAAATCCTGCTCAAGAGAGTCATCTTCAGTGTTAGACTCAAGCTGTCATTTTAGTACCTCCAGCAGGAGAATTTCCACTTCAACCTTGTGACCCTATAACAACATTCCCCACTCTATCATACCCACTTTGATGAGGCCACTGAAACCTCCCACCAAGTTCAGGATGCAGAGGAACTGTAAACTTAGCATGTAGCATGGTGACATTCTTAACTTGTTCTCTTTTCCACTGCTGAGTGCTCACAACTGAGGAACTTCTCTCTTTGTTTCTGCTACTCAAGAGTACTGTTTTGATATTTCCATAAGACCATATTCTTGAGAAGGAAGTTCAGGTCTGTGAGAGCCTGCCTCTGACTACTGCAAGGGGCAAGTTCTGACCTGATACCTAATATGTAGGATTGATCTAAATGGCTGTGTCTGCCCAAAGTCGTAGTGACTTGTCAGAGGTAGTTCTCGAGCATTACCCTGTAGTCAGGAGAGAGATTAGCACCTCAGGACGTGATTTATCCTGCCTACATCGTTGAGAGATCTCTTGTCACACATGTTGAATTGCTCTCTGTGCCTCCCTGTTGATTTCTAGGGGAATCTAGTCACATCATTTTTTAAAAGAAAAGAGCAGGTGAAAAAAAACCAAACAAAACAAAATGGAAAGAATTCCAGAACTATTTAGTTGTAGATAAATTAGAGGCAGTGTACAGCTACTGAAAAATCCACAGCAATCTCTTGCTCAGAAACTTTATTTCCGCCATGTTGAGTGTGGACCCACTGACGAAGATGTACGTGCACTGTGAAAGGAAGCTGTGAAAAAAATTGTGTAATGATGTGTGTGTCTAACATGAGGGAGGGAAAAATATGGCATAGGAAAATTATAGAAGCCAGGGTCTCTAAGCATCTGGCCAGTTTGCTATTCTGCATTCTCTAAGAATGAGCTGAGTATTTTCCATTTTTAACATGTTAAGTCTACAAGTTAATTGAGTAAGTTACTTTCAAGTACTATAAAACAAAATTAATAATTCCACTTTCATGTTCCAAGTCCCAGTAGAGATCAGGTTGTTAAATATCCATGTAAGCGGAAAGTGTCATTCAGCTACTACAAGTTTCAACCAACGTGCTTCCATTTACTTCACAAAAAAATTACAGTTAATAATAACATGTTATGTAGATTTATGACGTGATAATTTATCTAGGTCTCAACCTCTAAATAATTAGCAGCTATCATGAGCTCTGCACGAAGGAAAATTCTCCATACAAATATTTTTAATGCAATTTCACAGACTTAATCATCTATTTTACAACCACAGCTCTCTATAGCTACAAATCTGTTCTACAGTCTAATTATTCTGTTGTTCAAAATGCTGAATTTATATAAGCATGTTCACTCATATGTGGATGCCTAGTAGGAAAATAGTGAGTAGTTCTGAATTTGATCTCAGTCTTGACTCATTCAGGTTGTTCCAGCTCTTAACTATCATTTTGCTTACATTGCACACGCAAGCTGAACCTGGTAGACCAAGTCTTTGGACAACAGTACTTTTTAACTGGAATGCATTTAGGTGCTTCACCAACCAAACAGAGCATATCTTGCAAACCCCATTGGACATTTATTAAGGGGTTGACTTAATTCGTTTATAATAATTTTCTGCTATAAAGTCACTTTGTGTCTGCCCTAATGACTGCTTTCAACAAACTGCCGTTTTAGCAAAGCAGTGACAGAATTAAAAGGTCTTTCTCCTTCTGTGTTAACAGTAGGGAAAAAAAGGAATTGACTAATTTGACTGAAAGCACCAAGCTAGAGGCTCTGGAAAAGAATGCTGGAAGTGTTTACTGCTGCATTAATTATGTGCAGCATTTAATGTGCTGCATTAATTACTGAAAATTCTTAATTAAGAATTTCTAGCCTGGGTTAGAAATTGGTTATTTCTCATTTCAAAATCATTTGGGATGCCAATTCTCAGATGGTACTTTCATTAAATAGCTCTTAGACCCTATGGTATGTTTTCTGGGTTTTTTAAAATTTGTTTGTTATGGAAATATTTTGGGAATATTTATTTAAGTTTTTGTGGTACAGCTGATAAACATTGATGAGTTGCAGTAGTGCCACCTATGGAAAATCAGGAAAATATCAGAAGAAAGCTATAGTGACTAACCTCAGGCATGTACATTCAGGACAACAGTATTTTAGTCACCTTGAGAGACAGTATTTAGATTTGTGCAAGGAAAAAAAAATAAAGCTCTACTCTTTTCCAGTGGGGGGAAAAAAAAAGATGGGAGAATAGAGTCAAAAAGATTCAAAGCTAAGTAAAAGCAAGAACTAACAATGCTCTTCATCTGAGGTGTGAAAAAAATAGCAAATTGCACTCAATCAGTATTATGTACAGACTGTGTTTTTGAGAATGACACCTGTATCCTCTCTGTGAGTCTCAGTGACTTGACTGGGTGGATCTGTGCATTTTTGTAGAGAATGCACAAATTTCCTTCATCACTCCGAAGTAAGAGAGCTTCCTCTAAAGTTACTTTTATTTTGACCAGTTAATTACAATTAACTATGAAAACCACTCCTTCATCAAGCTAACAGAATGAAGAGTGCTGCAAACTAGTGGTGTCAGGTTATATGCACAGGAGGCCCAGGGGAAGTCAAGCACACAGAAATGAGCATGAGCTCTCATAGCATTAAGATCTGGCACGCTCAGTCTGCTTTTGTTTTTGAAAACAGAGCTCAACTAATAAATGCCATGGGAAGCTTTTTTCCTTACAGCCACTAACTACATGTTGCGGACTGAGCTTCATCTTTCAGAGAAGACAACATTGCTTTGAAAAAAGAAGAAGGAACACCTAATCCTTAGTGGTCTAGACAACAGTATCTTTATACATATGCTGTGCTTTATTTGCAGCATTCCCTGGTATTCTTCCAAGAAATGTAATTTCATGAAGATTCATCTCAGAAGACTAGCTACTCCCTTCTCCCCATGCATTCTGTATGGTATTTTCTGGGCTGCCTGGGATATGTTAGTGCAAACAAAACACGAATACAAACCTCTGTGTGGCCTCCACCAGCATTTCTCTGGACTCTTAGTTGAAAGTGATGATAGGTACAGCTAGCTGACCTAATTGTCTCAAAAGATAAGCTTTTACTTTGGGGGAATGACAGTGAAATTGTCGCAAAAGCTTACTTATTAATCTTTCAATTTAGAAGCTTCTCAAAAGAAAGCATGAAAAATCTCTGCTTACTCAAATACAGTCATAAAAGGAAGGTTGAAAGGGACCCCTAAGCATCATCTTGTCCAGTACTCCCTACTCAAGCAGGGCTTCCTACAACCAGTTGCCCAGGACCAAGGATGAAGACTCCACAATCTCAGCACTCAGTCACACCTAAAGTGAAAAAGTTTTTCCTGATGTTCTCCTTTTTCTTAATCTTCTTTTTCTTCTTTTTTAAGAAGAGGCTTTTAATGATGCTTAGCTAAGTTTTGTGGGCAAAAAACTCCCCTGTAGAATCAAAGTTTTCACAGTAGGCTGAATTTAAAGGTACTCATGAATTTCTAACAAATTTGAGATCAATAAAAGTCACAAGTTAAATATATCATCCTCTGGATTTGGAAGATGTATTGTCTCTGACAGGGCAATTAATCATGTTTTTCTTTACAGTATTAGTACAGTGAAGTAGAATTTGTTGCTTCATTTGCATACATGGTGGAGGAAACTACCAACAAAGTGACAAAGCAGCTACAGAGAATCCCTTCCTGGATCCCCATCTGAAGTTAAGAAAGTTTTCTTACTGCATTTTGATGTATTTGAAATTATGTGAAGTAAGTAAACTATTCTAGTAATTTTCCTAACCTCAGTAAATTTATCTCCAAATAGAATGTGAATTTGGGGGCACTTTTAAGTGAGCTAGAGTTTCAGAGTCCCAGAAAAAGATGGAAGTCAAGGCACACAGTGTACTGTACTCCTTCAAGAAGTTTCTTACTTGAGAAGACATTTTATTATTAACAAAATGTGTTTGATGTGTGGACCTTGAACAGATGCACACTTTTCAAAACTCAGTAAATCATACAGACTCTAGTTTTCCAAAAATGCTGTTCCACCCACTGTTGTGTTCAGAGAAGACTGCAACAAATGCCATACCTTTCCTTTAAGATTCCTGGACTCATGGTCTGTCAAAACAAAGGCTGAAGAACATCCCACAGCTGAGGATCTTTCTTTTGAGACTGCTCAAGTCCATCTGATTTTCCTTGAGAAGACTCAAACATAGTAATGCAGGAAGAAAGAGATGCACATTCAGGAAGGAGTAGGTTCTATAGGCCAACATCAGCTACTTGAATTGGATGCAGAAATGAAGGAAATGCATAAAGCTAGCAAGGCAATTGAATAAAAATTAACCAAAAGTTTAAGGTAAGATCTTATTCTTTAGAGAAGCTGAAACCATTGAACATTTTCCTCATTAAATGAAAAGATTATGCCTTTGCTTTAGCAAATATGCCATTTGTAGCCATGAAACTATGAGTGTGTATAGGAACTATGGCAAAGGTGTATGGCATAAAAGATTTTCTAGGACTAGTCATATACATATCCTGTACCATGGGCAATTAGTGTAATTAATTTTAACAAAATATTAATTAAGACAAGTTGATATATGACTATGATTGACAGGTGCACTCTTAGCTGAGTTAAAAACTGGCTGGATGGCCAGGCCCAGAGAGGGGTATTGAATGGTGCCTCATGCAGCTGGTGGCCAGGTTCTAGCAGGGCTTGCCAGGACTCAGTACTGGGCCAGCCCCGTTCAATACAGTTATTGATGATCTGGATGAGGACATCAAGTGCACCACTAGTAAGCTTGCAGACAACACTAAATAAAGTGGGAGTGTTGATCTGCAGGAGAGTATCTGCAGAGGGATCTGAACAGGCTGGATTGATGGGCTGAGGCCAATTGTATGAGGCTCAACAAGGCCAAGTGTCAAGTCCTACACTTTGCCCACAATAACCCCAGGCTGTGGTACAGGCTTGGGACAGAATGGCTAAAAATCTGCCTGGCAGAAAAGGACCTGGGGGTGCTGGTTGAGAGCAGCTGAGCATGAGTCAGCGTGTGCCCAGATGGCCAAGAAGGCCAATGGCATCCTGACCTCTATCCAAAATAGGGTGTCCAGCAGGACCAGGGCAGTGACTGCCCCCGTGTACTCAGCACTGATGAGGCTGCACCTGGAGTATTCTGCATCCAGTTCTGGGCCCCACAGTTCAGGAAGGACACTGAGGTGCTGGGGTGTGTCCAGAGAAGGGCAATGGAGCTGGTGAAGGATTTACAGAGTGAGTCACATGAGGAGTGGCTGAGGGAGCTGGGGTTGTTTAGAGCCTGGAGAAGAGGAGGCTCAGGGGAGACCTTGTCCCTTTCTACCACTAGCTGAAAGGTATTGGGGGATTGCCCTTTTCTTCCAGGCAACTGATGATGGGACAAGAGGACACAGCCTCAGGTGCGCCAGGGGAGGTTCACGCTAAGAAGGAATTCAGAAAGAGTTTATTCATGGAAAGGGTGAAGTTCATTCCAAGCATTGGAATTGGCTGCCCAGTGAGGTGGTGGAGTCACCAGCCCTGGAAGTGTTCGAGAAACAACTGGACATGGCACTTAGTGCTATGGTTTAGTTGACAATTGGTGATTGGTCAAAGGATGGACTCTATGGTCTTGGAGGTCTTTTCCAACTTCCATGATTCTATGATTCTGTGGAGTACAGTACATATGAAACAAATGTTTCACCACAGTTTTGAGCATCTTAGACTGAAGAAGACTGAATGATTAGAGAAGGGTTCACCCAAGGGCTAAAGAAGGCTGTTAAAAGCCTTCAAAGCCAACAGCTTCAGTTTATGATTCTCCTGTATCATTTTATGGGGATAATACTGCTGCTGCCTGTCCTGAGCATCACTCCCAGCTACATCCTGCCCTGACTCGTTTTTGGGTCTTTGCTCCAGCCTTTCTAGATACGTTAGAAGACAATTGGATTGCTGCTAGGTATGAACCCTGAATTCTCCAGAACCTCTGCTTCACAACAATTTAAGAATGCTAACAGGCAAGCAAGGAAAAAAAGCAGTGCTAAAGGTCAAAAAAAGCATTTGGAAAAGTATGGTATGTAGTGTTCTAAAATGATTAGCATTGGCTTTCTCATTTTTGCTATGAAATGTTTGTACTAATATTGCCACTAACGACATCAACAAAACCTTAGCCTTTCAAACCTGTTCTTTAAATCTGTTTTTTAATTTGTGGAACAGACTCTTCCTCAGCCTTAGTGAATCATCCTGATATGTGGAGCAATAATGTAATTTTGGATTGATATTAATTTAACTCACACCAGAATGTGACACATTATATAAAGACTTAACCCATTCCAAACCAAGACACCTTTAAACAGTCACAGAATCACAGAATAAACTAGGCTGGAAAAGACCTTTAAGATCATCGAGTCCGGCCTGTGACCTAGCATTACCTTATCAGCTAAACCATAGCCCTGAGCGCCTCATCAAGTCTTTTTTTAAACACCTCCAGGGATCGTGACTCAACCACCTCTCTGGGGAGCCCATTCCAATGCCGAACCACTCCTTCTGTGAAGAATTTTTCTAATATTTGGCCTAAACTTCCCCTGGTGCAGCTTGAGGCTGTGTCCTCTTGTCCTGTGACTGGGAGAAGAGGCCTGGCTACAACCACCTCTCAGGTGGTCATAGAGAGTGGCAAGGTCCCCCCTGAGCCTCCTTTTCTCCAGGCTAAACAGCCCCAGCTCCCTCAGCCGCTCTTCATAGGGCTTTCCTGTAAATACCAAATAAAGTAAGCTTGTGGGGAAATATAGTTCATAACTCACTTCAAGTGTAATTCCTCGCAGAAAATATTACTGGGAGAGGGCAAGGCCAGGACATCTGTGCACAGTGCACAGTCCTGGGCTGTGCTAATATAAGCACAGAGAGCACCCTGTGTCACACTCCCTGCAATATCCCCAAGAGTGAGTGTCCTTTGAACAGTCAGTCACCCAGCCTTATCGTGAAGCGATGCCTAAATGTGTTTAAAACATAAGAGCCTAGCAAAGCAGATAATGAATGAGAGACTCGTGCAGGAACAGGTAATGGCTGCTATCACAGGGAATGAGTCTCTTGGAAGAGATGAGCCAGCAAGAAGTATTCTGCTTGAATCCAAATTTCAATAGAGGACATGGTTCAAGTACCAAAGGTTCTCAGTATGCAGGACTTGTTGTTACCAGGATCAGGGTCTCTGTGCTATTCCAATTTGGCTGCCTCAACACTGGCTTTGATTTTGTCTCAGAAAAGCGGTTTCCCTCCAAACATTTTTTTTCTCCAGCTGCAAACTAAGGCTGCTGATTTATTTTTTCCAGAGGTGGCATACCTTCTTAGTCAATCATATGAACTACTATTTCAACAGAAATTTTTGGGGACAAAATGCACCCTGTACTGCCTTTCTGTAGGAAAATATCAAAATATCATGGAAAAATTACAATCAAAGAACTTATAAAATCGAAGTCCAAAGACCTATACAGGGGAAGAGGGTGGAGGGGGGAAGAGAAGGGGGAGATGAGGGAGTAGGGGAGTGAATTCACAGCATTTTTGTGTCCTCTCAGCTACAAAAGCAGAAAACATGAAAAGGAGCTTTATCATGCTGCACAAAATGGACAGTCCTTAAAGCAGTGTAAGATGAGAACAAAGGTAGCAGCAGCCTCGTGGCCCAACACTTTAGACAGAAGTCCAATGAAGTTTGGCAGGAAACTGAGGCACTTTCCACTTAATGCCTAACAGAAGTGATCTCTGGCTACTTCCAGAAAGCCTTCTGAGGGACTCTCAGTAGCTTCATGAAATGCATCAACAGCTTTCAGTGTTGGACTGCATTGCAAGTCCAATTTATTTTTAGCTAGTAGTTACTTTCTTTGCCTTACTTTCCTTTTATAAAGAAAGTTATAGGGAGGTACAGTCATTGACACCAGTTTGAGTGTTAGAGTTACTAAGAAAAACAGGCTATATGTTTCTAATCGTACAACTGCTTTACATTAAATGGATGTGTACTTGGCATTTTTTAACACCAGACTTCCATAACATCTAAAACCATTAAATTTTATAGTAACTAAAAAAAGAAGATACCAGGATAAAAAACTTCCTCAATTTAATGTTTTAATTTTAATCTTATTATAAGAGTGAAACTAGAAAAAATCTAAATTGCACCACATGAAGAAATGATCTAGATGTATTAATGCACAGGCAGGTATAGACACAACTGTGCGATTCTTGTCTACAAACTTCTCCTTTGCAAACATGTGCAATTGCTAATGTGCATATAAGCAAGTGACTGCTTATTTCCCCGTTTCCCAGCAAAATGAGTTTCTGCTAATAGTACATGCTCTGCTAGCTTTGCAACCTCTATACAGCTTTAATTTCCCTCACTTACACATAGTAAACATAATTACTGTCAACACATGTGGATTTGCCAGTATATATTGTGCATCTACCTGCAAATTCTCAGAAGAAAAATTTTCCTATAAATGTCTTGAATCTAAAAGCAAAAAAGAATGAAAGCTGGATACAAAAAAAAATTTTTAAAAGAACTTGTTGCTGTTAAATAAGCAAATTGAACTAGTGAACTTTTAAAATACAACAATCCTGTGATACCAAAATAGCACACGCTTAGTCTGTTAGACACTGATGGAGACTGCTAACACGATACTTAGAGTATGGCTATGGACATTTTCTTTTTCCTTTCCTGTAGACTATGCAATTATGGAGATATTAAATTTCAAAAATGTTTGCTGCCATGAGAATGTCTCTCTCCCACTGTTCCTTTGGCAAACTAGAAGTGGCAGAAAGAAAATAGCTTGCTGGCAGTATAAGTGCAATCTTCATTTATAGAAGAATAATTTGGAACATTTGTCACATGTAAAAGGAAGCACTTAAAGGCAAATCAGTGATGAGCTGAATTATGTTCTTAATTGAACTGATGTAAACCAGCAGAATTTCTGTTTGCTGCAATGAAGTTACTCCCTCTTTACACCAGTATAGTTGATTGCTGCAGTGGGTATTTAGGGTGCAAATTGTAGCTAAAGTAGCAGCCAGTAGACTCTGTGTCAGCCCAACTTTTCTCTTTGGGATAGGGCACATGGAAAGCTGGCTAGTTTTGATTATAAGGCTTCATCTATCAAGTCATGGCAAAGGATTAGAACATGGCTGTGCTGCCTGGCAGCAGGGGGAAAAAAGCTAAGCGTAATCATGTCAAAGTAAAGAGTAGTTAGTCACAGCTTTTTAGTTTCTAATGCAAGGCTCAGCTTCTGAAACTGTCTCTTAAGCAGCCCTCTCTATTGTCAGAAAACCTGAATAAGCAACTGAGAGCAGCAGATTTTATCAGTTTCTACCATTTTAATAAGGATATGTTAAAAACCCAAATATACAATTAAAATGCCTCCAGAGGATATATTCATCCAAATGTTAATCTTAACTGGTTATAGTCAAGAAACTGCTGAAATCTAGACAAATAATGAAAGGACAGATAATTCCAGTACAGTAACTGTTCTGATTCAAGAAGTATTTTGCTTGTATTTTCTTTAGCCAGAAAAGTCTCAGTTTAAAAATTTATAACCCTCCTTCTCCCTTCCTTTCATGCCATTCACTGCATGTGGCCAATCTCTTATTCCTCAGAAAATCCAGCAGACTGCAAGAGTGCTAACACTGGGCCAGTACTTACAGTGAGGTAAAAAAATTATCAGCTAGTATGACAACAATCTTAGACACAAAAAAAGGAAGAATCTTGTAAAACACGATGAAAAGGACCTCAGGTCATCTATTCCCCTGCCTTGAGGCAAGATGAACAATTTAGCAACAAGGCTACTTAGTATAGTACCAACTTTCATGCACAAGGCTTAATACATCAGAAATGTGTGCAGAGGTTTTGCTGATATTTTTCAAGTTAAAGGCTAGGAAACCAAGTGAGCAGTTATAAAAAGGTGTTTGATGGCAGTACAATCCCAAAAGACCCAAAGGACAGGAACTGAATCAATACTGTGGTCAGAACTGCAAAGGGGCCGTTCAGTTAAAAGTCACAGGAAAAGGTTAAGGGATAAGGAAACTGATTGTGACAGATAAGAATCCTTCAATAAATTTGTCTCGCAGAAGGAAACTTGGCAGATGCCTTGTTTGTAGCAGGTATAGGGTCTGTATGAGGAGAACATATGAAGCAGAAGAATATAATATAGGAGAGAAGGCAATGACAGAAAAACAATGTCTGATGGCTGAGGTCAGCCAAGTGCAATTGAGAAAGAAGCTGTAGCTGCTCTGGTTTTAGCAACTGGAACAGAGCACCAAGGAATTCTCAACTCTTCATGCTTCCAGCTTCAAACTTTCCGTCTTTATAAAAGCTTCCTTCACCAAACATTAGACTCAGCCCAAGGTCAGCAGAAAGTGATACAATGAAATTTGATATAACATGATCTTGTGCTTAAGACCTAACTGCTTAATTTCCCTTAAATTCTGTGGCTCTCAAACATGATATAAGGAGCAGGTAGTGTTTAGATTGAGTGCCTGCGAAGGAAACAAGATGCCATAGACAATACTGCTGGTAATCCTTTCTGGTGCTAAAACAACTCCTACTGCACACCCTGCTCTCCTGGGATGTGCTATCCCTAAGACTGGAATTTTATAAAATAGAACTTTGATCTATGTTGTATCTGACGTTACTCCAATTATCTTGCCAAATTCCAAGTGTGAGTAAACACAGTCTTGACCTTTACCCTCACAGCTTCTGCTGGAATAGATTTCTTCATTTCTTGTCATATGAAGCATTCTATGAGGAAATGCACATGTAAAACAGTAGAAATGATTAGTTTTATATAGCATATATTTATCCAGAGCAGAAGAGATATAATTCTGACCTTAAACTATTTCTTTAAATGCAAATATGCCCTCTAAATAGATAGTCAGACATTAAATTAAAAGCAGTGGAAAGATTTCCACTAACTTTCCTGAGCACAGGATCAAACTTAAATACTGGCCATGTAGCAAATAACATGTTGAACATGCTACCTACTCACTATTTTAGATTTAATTAGATTTTAGTTTTCTATTCAACTATTATCTGGAGATTTCCTCCACAACTGAGTCATACTGATAAAAAGTTGTCTATTGGATCCATTGCTGTTTATGCACACCGCTTTAACTTTATGTGGATGTTTTATGGATTACAGAAACACAAATAACACTTGATTAAACAAATTCAAATAATATGGAGGGTCAATGGATAAAGACAGAGTTGAAATCATATGCAACCTCAGCTGAGCAAGGATGTGATGGTGAGAATCAGGAACAGTTACTGAAACATGTATAATTTCAGGATCAACTTTGGGACCACTTGGAAATAGGCTTGTTCTCCACATCACACCAGTGAAATATTCCCCAGGAGGGAGGAGGGGGAGGAGTGGAGGGAGAAGCTAATATGTCAGCATTTCAGTTCACTCAGTTTCAAACACTACTACCTCTGCCACCCCATATGCTACAGTCCAAAATCAGACTGATTGTTGCTACTCTGTACTGGTAAACTACTGAGAGAAAATGGGAACCCAGCGAGTGCTATGAAATTTATCCCAACTCCCAGGTCTCACACAGTAGTGTCTTAATAGTGTTCTTGATTTTCACCAACCCCCTTTACAAACCTTCAGCTCCCTCATCCTGCTGTACTCCCACTATCAGTATGAACACATTAAGGCATCAGTGGGTTGGGTAAGGCCTTGAGCAACCTGGTCTAATGGGATATGTCCCTGCCCATCGCAGGAGGGGTTGGGACTAAATAATCTTTATGGTCTAGTCCAACCCTCCAGCGTTCTATGATTCTACAACAAGCTGTGGTGACTCCCTACTCACCTACACTTGTAATACACAAGAAACATTTTTCTCCACATCGACACCAAGAGTTGTGCTGGCCGTGAGGTCCCAGAGGCAGAAGCAACTCTGATCACTGTTGTAGTTACAGCCAGGTACCACAGACATGCCTCCAGCAAGATGCTTACTGGGTTTGAATTTTTGGGATTCTTTTTTGTTAATATATATAGTCTCCTACACTGAGCCTCATCCCAGAAAGGAAATAATTGACATTCTCTTGCCAATGGTAGCTGATTTTCAAAAGCATGAGTGAGGGGGAGAGAGAGTGTTTTGAAGCTATCTTCAATTGCGGTGCTTGATCCAGTTGCTTCTGTTCAAAGAACTATAAAAAGCATAATATAAGATGTTCCAGAATTTTTCCAGGCTAGACATTGCAATAAAAGGCAATTTCACAGGTAATAGAAATATCAACCAGGGGATTTCATAGCTGTAGTACCCATATTTCCCTTCCCTTTCTGTTTAGCTGCATAGAACAAACCTTTTTTCTCTTGAAACGCAGGGATAAAGTATGAAAATGTTCATAACCACTGGTAACAATGGTTTACAGAGCTGCTTAAATTAAAAAAAAAAAAAAAGAAAAAAGGAGCAAATTATTCATCAAAGCCTTTGGGACAGCCTTGAATATTGCCTTCTTCAGATTTCAGGGCTGGTTGAACTTAAGAGCCGTTCTTTTCTTCAAAGAAAGTGCTAGTGCTAGTGAAACTCTTTGCCTAAGGGTGGGGAAAAAGTTTTCACTTATTTTTACAATAGGGATTTAGAGGTGTTCCTGATGTGATGAAACTGCCAATTTCAGACAGAAGTGCCCTTAATCTGGCAAGAATTGTGCAAAATGTCTCTTCATGTAGCAGAAACCTAACACCTCTCTCCTGACCTCTTCAACACCCCTCTGAACCTGCTCCCGAGGCGTTCCTGAGGAGACAGCCAGCCGTGATGTATTATGTGCCTTTGCAAAGGATCAGATTGATGTGACCACCAAAGGAATGTTTCCTTTGCTGGAAGAACTGTCTTTCACAAGAGATTTTCTGTTCTTTTTCGAGTCATTTTTCAGGCATTATTATCATCATTAGCATTTAATGAATGTTCTACATGTTCAAATATGCACCATATTTATTACTTTCTGGCTGACGTTATTCTGAATTCTTTGAATTTCCTGTAATGTTTCATCTATTCATTATAAAAAGGCGCATGCACATTTCTTACATCTAGTATGTACAGGAAAATCCTAAAGTTATTTCCCCAGAGCAAAAGATTCTTCATTCACGGGATAAAACACAGGTAGAAAAATGTGTTTGTTCAGTCTGTCAAAAATTTGTAAAATATACTCACTATTCTTACAGTAAGATATAAGCCATTGCCATTACTCTGGAGAAACTGAGTCATGAGACTCAGTTCCATTCCTCCACATAAACATCTAGAAATTTAAGTAATTAAATATTTTTCAAATTAGTGTTTAAACAAAAGTTTTCAGGGTTTCTTTGTACAAAACAAAGTACTGAAAAAAAGAGCACAAACTCAATTTCCATCTGTGTGTATACATTAAAGATTAGCACACGGCATACTCCACCTCTGTCTGGCTCACACAGAAGTGCTTTGATACTCAGTTTACATTAGATATAGCTAAAGCTGAAAGTGGGGCTGCAAATCTGGCCCCAGCAGCATATATATTTCTTCTTGTTGCGCTTTTCCAACTTTGAAATTTGAGCAACTGTATGTATTTTTCCTTTAATTTTAAATACATTCAATTTTATATTGAAACAAAAGTTTGTGCAATCAAGGTGTGTTTGAGGGGAGCTTGATACTTGTCATCAGTACCAAAGATCAGGCTCATAAATATCATGGCAAAGATGGCATCCTTCAGCCAACTTGCTAGTCATTGCAGTTGGTTTGATTTAGAGTCCTCCAGAGGAAGACTCCAAAGACTCTTACAAGGAAATTCTGGGTCCTTATAAGAGGGGATATGAACAAAGTGAAGGAACTGGAATACACTGACCTCCACAAATATCCATTTCTATTGAAGAACAGCAAAAAAAGAAATTATGGCAACCATTCTCTGAAGCTACCAACTGAGCTTTAAAAACAATTAATTCTTGACTTTATTTTTTGACTAAGGATCTGTAAATCCCAAAGAGGAAGGGAAATACATAGGTATGAAAGAAAAGTTGTCAGCAGAGTGACCTTCCCATAATTGCCCTGTCGGTGGAGAAAAAAGATGCAAACTTAGAAGTTAAGCTAGGGGGGAAAAAAAAAGTAATTCTGAAGTGAATACTTGGAAATTGGATTTTTACCCACTTATTCATAACATTTTTTAAATTCTCTGTGTCTACAGTGTGGTCTGCCAGATGGAACATATGCATGTTAGCATTATATTTTCATGCACTCCATAAGATTTCTAGGTGCCATATAGAAAAAGAACAGGCACAAATCCTTTCCTCCGTTGCACCTTTCTCCCCAACTCAAACAGATAAGTGACTAGAACCATAACTAGAAATGACCTTAAACAGAAAGTTATGGCATATGAATATTTCAGGGAAAGCTGATTGGAAAAGGACGTTTTCCTTCTAACAATACTCATACCTCTGGGTAATTTGGAGCAACACTTTTTTTCAGCATACCACATTAGACATTTTGTTTTTTATTATATTTTTCACTGAAACTAGAAACAGCTGCAGTCTGATGTCAGCTGGTATATGTGGTAGTAGTGTGGGTGGAGAAAGAGATTTCTTTTCCCTCACAAGAGAGACACAACTATGGAAAGTATGAGGTTACGGAAAAGTGTTAGCAGGTGATATAAAATGTTTATGTAGAGAACATAGACCCAAATTGCCTCTGAATGATTGGAGTTGTCGCATCTCTGAAGTACAAGGGTTAGATAACCACAACAGTGATTAGCACAGGAAAAGAATCTATTTTCTTTGAAATTATAATCCCCAGGGAAGGATGCTTGGCAAATATTGTTCTGGGCTGTGACAACCAACACTTGCCCCTCCGATATATTCCAAAGCCACCATGTGGAACAGGAGAATAAAAGCAGCAAGGGCCTAGCTGTCCATCACTCCCTTGTAATTATACCTCTGGCTTTTTCATTTCTCTTCTCAAACCAGGAATATTTTTGGAAGAGCCACTTAGTTATTTTGAAGTATTTTTGAGCACTGCACCACAACACAAGATTTCCTTGAGTTAGTTAATCCTATATAATGTTTCTTCAGAAGCTTCCTGAAATTCATAAATGGAAGTTTACCAATCTAAGCAGCAGCAGGCGACGATGCCTTCCAAACACCTACTCCTCAGTTCCTGTGTCCACACACGCAAGTCCACGGCCTCAGCGATTTAGGCTGAGCCTTTACAGTACATGCAGAGTCAGGCAGCTGCTCCCCAGCCAGCTGGAGGAACACGAGCCACAGCAGTTGGTAAAACCACGGCATGGAGCGGTGAGCAGGGAGCAACTGCTCACTCCTGCTCCCTCTACAAGGAACTCTTAGTGACGGTCCAGTAAGACCAAAGAAAGGGTGGCATTTCTTCACACAGTGTTTAATTATGCTGTGGAACTGTTGCAAAGCTTACATGAGTTCAAAGTTGACCAAGATAATGAAAGAAAAAGCTGTCAAGAATCATCAAATACAAAGGCTCCATCTACAAGAAGGTTTGTAAGCCACAAGCTGTTAGGGCCTATAAGAAGGATTTATAGAAAACATAGGAAAAGTATGACTACATTTATTTTTTATATTCTTTACTGCACATTCTTCCTTATGGTCTTATGTTATTTAACACAGACACAGGTTCTGAAAAGGTCCATGTAGACCAGCACAGGAATAGGCGACTGGGACAGCAGTTCTAACAAAGTCTAAGAACTCAAATTTTGAAACATTCTTTTTAAAGAAGGGTATATGTTTGGGATGAGAGAGCTGTTAGATTCTTTCTTTCTTTCTTTCTTTCTTTCTTTCTTTCTTTCTTTCTTTCCCTTTGGAAGGATAGGCTGCCTTGTCACTTCTCCATGTGCCTTGGCAGGCAGAGCTCAGTCTTATTTTGCAAGGCAGTTTTGCAGGACAGACGAGTCTGTGGCCTTTTTTATGCTAATTGGAATCAAATGTTACAAGGATGGAGACACAGGAAATTTACAGATCTTCTATGGAAGTGTCAGCATAGGTTTTCTTGATGTTGCCTGTCTTCTGCTGAGTCTGCCCAAGTGTTGAGGCAGACTAGCTCTAACTCCCAGTCTCAGAGCACCTGGTTTCAGACCGTTGAAAATTGGTCAAAAGAGGTTTCCTTCAGTGACTCCTGGATACTTCAGAAGACACAAGAGTGCTGCTCTCTGGGTTGGATATGAGGACCCATTCTTTTCACGAGAATGTAAAGAAAACAAGTTGCTATTTCTCTGTTTTGAACAACAGTAGAAGCCCAACTCCTGCTGGTACTGGAGCCAAGCATTGCAGGCTGTTATACATCCCTATATAATCAGTAATTCCTCTAAAGGATGTAGCCCTTACACCCTGGTCCCTCTCCACAGATACCCACAAAAGCCTTGAACTGAAACGGCATTATGCCCCATGGGGGTGGCTGAGTTCAACCAGGATCACCCCAGGCTTATGACCTCTCTCTGAGAGAGGGGTTTGTTGTTTCAGTGCCAGGAGATAATGTAAGGAGACTAGGGACACAGTGCTCTGTCCCAGCCTCCAGAGAGTCGTGCACCACCAGGTGGGCTGTGAAGTACACATTGTAGCCCAGATTGACCTTGGGGAAACAGCATGAAGGGCTGCAGAAACCCCGCCCCTGAGCAGCGTTCCCTCCTGCATTTTGCCAGGGGTTGGGGAAATCATAAAGCGGGACATTCACTTTGTCTAGAGCTACCCAACGTGGCTATGAGGTCTGTGGGAAGCAAGCAAATGGCATCGCCATGAGCCCTTTAGAAAATCTAGGTGAATGTACAACCTCAGTTCAACAGCTGTATATCTCACAAATATTTGTATATTTATTCTAGTTAGCTTTCCATCAAGGAAAAGCAATCTTCCTTTGATCTGTAGCCTGTAATTTCTCTTGTTGAGCTCTCCTGAAGTGAACATACAACTGTATGCCAGTGACTAAAGACTAAGTAGAAACTAATTTCAGGGTTTGGCTCACGATGATTTTAAGAAGTCACACCTGGAGTGGGACTTTGGGTGCCAAAATTTTATCCTGGAGAAAATTTTTACAGCCAAGTATGAAACCCCTGAAAATGAGAAGAGAGGGGAATATTATAATGGAAATGCTGGCATAACTTCAACTACTGTGGAGCAGCCCAAGAAGCTGATGAGGCCGAGAGTTAAAAGCAAATCTGCCAACTTTCACTCTGCTCAAATAAGGTAAGTCATGCTAAAACGTTTGACTGCTTCCAAAAAAAAAAAAAAAAGTTGCCTTCACCTCATCAGAAAACTACCAGTTATTAAAAAAACAGTCAAAAATTGCGCAAATACACTTTCAATCAAACTCTGCTTTGTTTTCTCTGCACCACGTGATTTTTCTGCTTGGTAAAATGGGATGTGGGAAACTACCTTAAAAATGAATTTGGCTAGTCCTGGCTTGAAATTCGGGCTCTACCTATCCAGAAAAAGGCAGTATAGTCTGGACCATTCCCCAACAATAGAGTGGCGACAGGCTAAATATAACCACACTTACAGCCCCAGAACTGGCATCTAACACCGGGGGCTTACAATAACACTGAAGCTGCTGCTCCTCCAGCAACAGCCGAGGCAAGGGGAGGGAAAGCTCTGTTTGTTTTTCAGCCGGGACTTCATTCTTCACTCAGCTGTTTGCTATTAGGACCGGAGCAGTAGCAGTGAGAAATTCATTGCTGCTTGCTCTCTGAATCCTGACACAGTAACAGCACAGATCCAACTAGCCAAATCCACAAAGGATAAAGGGAAGGGGAAAAAGAGAGCAACAAACTGTTGCGCGCTTGTCATCTTGCTTTTACTGCACCTTTCAGCCCCAAGGAACCTATTTATCGAGGGCCAGACTCTGCCCCATTCCTGCAGAGATGTGTATTAGCGAGTGCTGGAAGCAGGACAAGGAATTTCCTCTCACCCTTCTCCATCCTGCTGATGGAACCAGTGTGACAGAGAGGTATTCCCACCAGTACGAGGACTGCGTTGCCCCGGCAGCTGTCACCTGTGCTGTGCCTCTTGCCAGATCCTCTCCCCTGCCTGGGTGGGTTAAATGGTGGGGAAACAAGGGTGTTCCTGGCATGGTGTTGTACCTCTCTGCTCCTTAGAAGGGCACAAAATCAAGCACTAACTTGGTTAAACTTATCCTGATGCTCTGAGTACTATCAGACAATTCTGCTGTACTGAGAGAGGTGAAAATTCAGGTGAATATCACTGTAGATATTTTTGTTATCTTGTTTTGGAGGAATAAAAGAAGAATTGGATTCATCTTACCAGCACATGCCTATTTAGATCAGTGCAGAAATTAACACTGTGCCCCAGTGCTGTGGGTGAAGACTCTGCGCCACTAGTATTTAGTGGAGAATACAGACTCTGAAAGGATGACACAGGCTGGGTGAAAAACAGAGATTCCTTTCAAACACAATTGCTCCAGAGAATCTGCTGCTTGGGAAAGCTGCAATTGCTGTCTGGGACTCTGCTTTGTTGCAGTAGGTGAGTGCTACCAAAGCGAATTGCTGTATTTCAGAGCTGGCTTTCCGGCAGCTGTGGAGAGCAGAGCTCTCGGCTTTCCACAGAGAGTTCTGGAGGAGGAGCCCTGACTTGGGGTCCCTGGGTACAAAGGGTGATTTCTGCTAGTCCTGCTCTAAAGCGCTGCAGCTGAATGACGGCTGCTGGATGCAGACAGCACGGGTGAGAGTTCGTCCGTAGAAGCTGGTCACAGCAGTGGAGCTGATTGCTTTCATTCTTCTGCAGTCTATTTATGTTTAAAAATAAAAATGGTATGTAAGAATACAGGCTCTCTTCTGCCGGTATAGCTGCTTCCCCTTCTGGGGACTCCATGAGGTCTGGCTTGTGAGCTAAGTGATAAGATTCCCAGGACTGGGAATTTTGTTTAGCATTTCATTACCTCCTTCTCCTGTTGACATAATGATCTCATAGGCAACAACAAGTCACTCCCTGACCTCGGCATAACAAATTGAATGCGGGACTCGACACATGAGTTCTGAGACTGTCTGCCTGCTTTCTCCTGCTTCCCTGAAGTAAAAAGGTCTGTTTCCTGTGCAGCCTGCAAACTCCAGTATCTATCGCCAGTTGTCACCTGCGAGCCCATCCCTCCCAGCCATGCTTTCTCATTACAGTGCGTGAGTCAAGCATGTCCCCACAGACTGACAAACCAGACATGAAGGAATTCTTGAGTGCCTTAAAAAAGAAACCATAAAAACCCAAACAGGTAGTAAATGACTGCTTCTATGAAGAGAAAATCTGTATTGCTCACTAAGAAACAAAGTCATCACTAGATCTATGTCGGTATACACAACCAGGGCTTACTGTAAAGAGCACATGTGCAATGTAAGCAGTATGAACAGAAACATCTTGATATTCAACACACTTGGGAGATAACTCTATGTGCTCTGCCCCACCACCTTACACTTAAATGTGAACTCCCTGCGAAGTCAAACTGTGCATGCTACATGTTGGCATGCATCCTAACCCAGATCTGGATGGATCTGGCTGGCTTAGCTGGTGAGGAAAATCAGGTGGAGACCAACTTCAGCTTGAGCCTTTCCCTAATAGGCAGGAGGGATCTTTAATTGATACAAAAGAGTCAGGAAAAAAAAAGTATTCGCAGCTGTGAAAGCATGAGTCAGGCACCTATCAGGAGGTGGGGTGCTCGTCTTTGTTTCTGACTCATGGAACATCATGTTTACTTTTTCTTCTTCTTCTTCTTCTTTGTGGCTATCTGCTAAACCTGTAGCTCTTCAGGGCTGGCTGTTCTCAGAAGCACACCCAGTACATGCAGGAAAACTACTAGACCCCACTAGACTAATTGAAACCATTTGCAAGGAGTATCTGGAAAGTGATTAAGAAATGCATGGCTGTTCACAGGCTGACGCTACATTGCATTGGCAGGCAGGGACTCTACTTGCACCAGAAAACTCCGGTAGCACATCTGCTGAAGGGCCAGGGCTGCACCCCTGACCTGTAGACAAACAAACCATGAGCTGTGTCTGATCCCTGAAGCTCCTTGGTGGAAAGGGCTAGGGTCAGCCTGGGTTGTGACACCCTTATTCACTGCAAAGAAAGAAACAACCTGAGCAGTGAGGAAGGGGAACAGAAGAGAGCCCACACCCTGTGAACAAGAGCCCTAAGTAACTGGTTTTTCTGTCACTGTGAGAAGCAGTTCCATTTTAATTCCTGCTAACAAGCCCACTCTGCATCTGCCAGTCGTGTGGAGGTCAGACCATCTGACACTCTTTCAATGCTAGCACCTGCCCCAAGTCCTGTGTGAATTTTTGGCAAGAAACCATGAAAACTCACAACAGTAGATGATGGTCAGCTGACCCTGAACTTTCTTCATATGAAGTTACCTTTATTTTTCTCTGAACACCTGAATTTCTCAATACTGAATTAGCCTTTCATTGGACTTTTATGCTCTTTTATTCCAAAAGTATCCATTTCACCCCTGAGAAACAACTGGAGGTTTCTGTGCTAAGAAGCACATCTGGTATGAACCTCATTAATCTTGAGGCAGTGTGGTATATGCCTAGCACAATTTTGGCACTGTGAAAGAAGGAAATAAAATAGTTTCTTGAGAAGCTGTGAACACCTGGTGTTCTCTACAGGTTGCTGTAGAAAGCACAGCCCACCTTAGCAGTACACTTACACACAGAGCATCATATAAGTAATCTTGACCTTTTTTCAGGGAATGAAAAGAAAATATTATCCATCTGCTGGCTGACATGTCTTCCCTGGTCCTCAGCTGGTTCTGTAGGGCACCTAAAAGTGCACTGTCTTCTATGAAGGCTCTGCCTCAGTTAAAAATGACTTACCCCATGAAATCAACTGCAAACATTGAAGAGCTATGCTTTGGCAATCAGGTAGTAGTGTTTTTAGCTCAACTCCTCAACCTAGGGAGGTTTATCTTCTCACTGTACTTCTGTGCCTCTTCAAGAACAGGAGCACACAATGCAAATAATGCTACCTATAGCAGTTAAAATGCTGCTAGACTGGTTTAGCCCTCAAGGGGAAATCAAGCAGCAACACCCCAGAGTGTGCTGTTATATTGTACAGACAACATTACCTCAAATAATGGTAGAAAATGTATGATCCATGGGGAAATAAAAAGTAAAGCTGGTAAATTAATCTGTATTTTGGACTAAGATAATGAATTTCAACAAAACAAAAAGGAACAACTCCAGAGCAGCCTTATCTGCATCACTCTGGGTCTCTTTCACTTGTTCCACACCTCAGGCACATACTCTCTGGCCACACTATAAAGGGTCAGCAATGTTTTGGCTCCCACAACAAACCAGCTGATGTATCCATAGCATAGAATGATGTCTTAGCATCAGACAATCTACACAGCTTTGGGTATGTTTAGTCTGAGCTTGCTGGGCACCAAGATCCTTGCTCCTGAATGAAAACATCCACATGTTGTTCTTGCTGTGACTAGCAGACAGCTCTACCAGATCTTAGCCTTTTATTCTGAATCAAGGAACTTTTCTTTCATGCCACAAATGTTGGTGCTTATTTCAAGCCTTACAGACAGAGGGTATGAATGTATTTTTCCCACAAATTTTCTCACCCTAATAGCTGCAGAGAAAAGCTGAAGAATTTGATGTAGTTAAAACTTAAATCCCAAAAGACAAAAGGGCAATAAAGCAAACCCAAGGGAGTTTATTTGAAGTTCAAGGTTTTTAGGCCAGTGATGTCATTTTGGGGAAGTTTAACTTGAACCAGGGAAAGGCAGGACGTGTGCATGTCTGAGACTGGAGGTCATGAAGCAACAATCTACAGCAGAGCATCACACACAAGGTACTGCTGCCTCCTGCTCGGGGCTCCCATGGCAGCACACCGACCACACACAGCCCAGGCAGGGCTTGTCAGGGCCAGCAAACAGCCCAAGAGCAGGACTCCACTCTGCCGCCAGCTGCTAGACCAGAGACAGAGGAGCAAGAGGGAACGACATCCCACTGCCACCTCCCCCTGAAGGAGGTGGCTGCAATGCCTGCAGAGATGGGAACAGGGTTGGGGGAAAAAGTGCTCACTCCTCAAGCCAGATACACTTCCCAGTAATGCTGCACCTGGGAAAGTCTTTACTAGCACAATGTGTTCGTTCACAGCATTATTAAGACTGAAGGCCAGACAAAGCCCCTAGTTCCTGGTGCTTTAGCATGACTACAGTTGAAGAGAAAAAATCTGTCCTTTCCTTTCTGAAAAGAAGCTGATGTTAGCTTTACTGTAGCCCTAGGAGAAGTTAATTTACTGTGTTCTTCCCTCCAGGGCACTGTCTGCAGGAGAGGGCATCTGAGAGGGTCCCTAAGCAAAGCTGCTATGTGAGAATCCTGACCAGCAGAAAAAAACAGGACACAGAGAGTGCTTTATTCCAGAGCAGCACCCACCTAGTTCCTACTGCTGGTGAAGCCACCTCTTCTGCCTGAAACCAGTCCAACTCACAGGCCATGTTGATGCAGGTCACTTCAAGCATTAGGCCATGACATCAGCTCCCCGCCACTGCTGTTAAATATGGTCCACTTTATGTAGTGCTCTGTGTGTTTGGACAGAGAATGGCAGTGGATTCACAGCCATGGAGCCAAAATATGACACTGACCATGAGAAAAGAAGAAATGCAGTTTTTTGTAGCAGCTTTGCAGCACACTGATAGATGCACAAGATGATCAGGCCACCAAGGAGTGAGCTGATGCTCATTCCTGGGTCTCCAATAAAGAATCAACAAGAAAAAAAAATTAACCTCTTTCCATTGTCTCTCTTGTTCCCCTATCTGGATCCTGTGGAGCCTCACAGGTTTTCTCACCTGCTAAGGACTCAAACAGATGCTGCAGCCCCAGAGCCTTCAGTTATGTGTTTGGCGTGTTTGGAGGGGGAAATACTTTGTGCTCCCTTTTAGTTCCTGGGGACAGATGTTTCCTGTTTGATGGCCCCATTTCAGTCTACTCATATGTTGTCTCTCCAGCTCTCTCCCTTCTAAGCTGAATTCACTCTCAGTTCCACAAAGAAAATCTGGTAGAAGTCCTCGGCACACTGACCACTCAACAGGAGAATTTGGAATTACAAGACATGTAGTAAGGGCTTGTAAGAGCCATAATGCAGTATTTCCTGTAGCCAGAATGCAGAGATTATTGTCAGGGTTCTCAGCAGCTTTCTTTCTGAGGCCACAAACACCCTCAGATGCTTCAGTTTGTCCTCTTCCAGATCTCAAAGTTGGAAAACCTTTTGGAAATTTCTCTTTCAAATTTCATTTTGCTATAATAGAAACCTACTCCCTACTCCCAGGCACACCTCAGTCTGTGCAGAGGAAATGTTTAAGCTGCTCAGACTCCACCCAGGCCCTTTCGTGGATTCAACTGGATGCTGCCCCACCACAGGCAAAGCCTCCCTGGATTTTTCTCTCTATCAAAGCACCCGGGAGCCACTGCCAGGCTGTTCTGCAGTGCCATCTAGTGAGGCAGGCACAATTCCACAGAGATCCTCACTGAGCCCAGGCACATCAATCATTCCTACACTTTTTAATTTTTCACCAAGGATTCTCTTTAGGCCGTGATACAAGCTGAGGTTGCAAAGAGGATGGATCTGAGGAGCAAGAGGAGTGGAGGCATGGCAGAAAAGGGCATGGAAACATAGCTAAGAAAGGTGTGAGGACCATGTTATGGGTGCATGCTCAGGGAGGGAGGATGAAGAGGAAGGAATTAAATTAGCAGAAGAGCTGGATGAAGGAATGTAAGATTGGATACAATAGCGATAGATGATACAGCGAGGCAATAGGAGACAAAAGCAGTGGAAACACTTATATCCACTGTGGCTACCCTGGGAAGTTATGAGAGGAAAATGGGAATGACCAGGCCTGAACAGCAGCACTGAGAAGCTGTGAGAAGCTAGTACCAGACTGGGACAAGTGTTCACAGATATTTATTAAGGATGGAACCCGTGGCAAGTGACAAATGTAAGAGGCAAGTGATGACTGTGCACAGGTGTCCATGTTCTGGTTTTCAATTTGATTATTTAAAGATTTAAGAAACTGAATGTATATATGCAAAGTGCATGCATGCACACACTTTGCATTATTAATGTATAATCTAAAACCTATTTTATACTGCAGATCCGGCTCCGAGCTCTCCAAAATTAGGAACTGTTGGATAGGGTTACCTATGCCTCCTAATTCACCACATGCATTTAAATGAACAGATATTCTCCTTTGAGAGAAGTCAAAAGGGTGCAGTTGGAGCATTATCTGCAGGGGACCGTGCCTGCCTTTTTTTATAGTCAAGAGATTCCAGGAGATGTCAGGAGACAGCTCATGGTTAAGGCAGATAAATGGTGCCACAGAGCCAGACTCTGTCTCTTCCTTTCCCCAGAGTGCCCAGGGGAGACATCTGGACTTGTAAGCCAGATGTTTCTCAGGTGGTGCTCGATCTTTGCTTTGGGGTTCCAGGCTAGAGATCCATGGATGTGGTTTGCAGAAAGGCAGAGACATAAAGCTATAAATAACGTCATGAAGAATTCCCACACTGAATCACTGCTCAAGGTCATACCATAAAACCATCCTGTCTGGAGGGCACGTATATGCCAAGAAAACCATCAGCTCGCACAATGGCAATTTCTGGCTTTCTTATGTGTTGCCAAAAAATTTCCACATGCCCAAGCACAGCTCTACTTTTTCAGAAGGTAGATGTGCCTGTGGTCTGACGGCCATGATTTTTCATGTAGTTTTATGGGGCTAGGAGTCAAAGTACTAATAAATGTAGCAGCATGTAAGCTGATCTTTTAATAAGACTGCAGTTATTGGGAGGGAAAAAATCTTTTTCAGATTTCAGAATAGTCTGTTTTGCATTTTCCATTTTGCTTGGACAGAAATGTGAAGTGGTGGCTGCACTGAGGAAGAAGAAAACAGCCCCTTACAACCCTTAACTATATCTCCAAACACCTGAAAGAATACCACAACCACTCTCTGCTTTCAGTTCAGTAAGGAAAAGAACTTCATGTACTTCTAAGCAGCAAAAGAAAAAACAAATATGAAAGGGAGAAAAGCCACAATAAACTCATGGGGTACTTTCCATCCTGTGGGGCTGGCTTTTCAGTATTTACATTACATAATATACAGCTACTAGAATTACTGTGTCCTAATCCAGAGAAGCTTCCGGAAACCAAATTATTTAGTGGCTAGGCATGCATTCTAACCCCATCATTTGAAAAACAAGCTAATAATATAGAAGTTTATTCTACCCAAGGGTATGTGTATCCATCATACTTGAGATTTATTCTTCTGTATGATATATTCGTCTTGATGGGCATGTTTAGAGAGGCTTTCTTCCTAGCATAATTGGACAATTTTGGTTTGAGGGAATAGAGACATTTGAAAAGTATCCTAACATAGTGTAAAAACACTCCAGAGATCTGGCTACAAAGAGTTGAGGCCTGAGGAAATGAGCAAAGTTCAGAAAGGAGAGATGAAATCATCAGTCTGCAGTGGGCGAGAGGCCAGCTTGTGCAGGCTGTGGTTGGCACTAAGAGAACCATGGTCGGCGTAGTTGCCCCTTGCTGCCTACAACATGCAAGGCTCGAGACCACTGGTCATTTGCAGTGCTTGAGCTCACCATGCTTCCCTCTGGTTTTCCCATGAAACTCTTCCCATGGAGCAGTAAAGACCTGCCAGTGGGACCTCTGGGACTTGCAATGTCTTCGCAGCTGACGTGGCACCGAGCGGTCTGAAGCACAGCGTGAAACCCGTGGCCTGTAGACTTTGCCATTGCAATCTAACATTTAACTCCTCAGCTTCAGCACATCGCTCACCACCCACGTCTGAGGCCAAGCAGGACCGTGAGGGCAGTGAGGGCAGCTAGGTTTACACAACAGTAGAGATTCCCTGCTGCCTGCACATTCCTCTCTCCTGACCGCCTGTAATGACGGTCCAAGGCGATGTATTTATCAGTTCCCAAATATCCCACCAGTTTGTCCACAATTTATAGCTATGAAAAGATGCATTCATTTACCCTATTTGGCCATGAAAATATACTTTTTTTTCATCAGAAATATCTTGAGGGCTTCTACTCACGAACTACCAGTAAACTGTTACATACTATTGGCCAAAACTGGAGGCATTATGTGGACAAATTTTACCAGAAATTCAGGGGTCAGGTTGGACTGCGTCACCAAGCTGCTACTTAGTTGTAAGAAACATTTTTTAAAGTGTCCATTTTCAGAAGTCCATTTTCAGAAGAGGAGAGGAGTCTCAGATTGCAAGAGTTTCCTTTTATGCTAAGTCTGGTTCTGACTGACTCTTCATGACAGCACAGGGAGTGTCAGAGTGCCTGTTTGCATACATCTCCTGCCTGATCCATAAAGGATCAGGTCCCCAAATCACAGTGATCAGAGCCAAGTCGCAAGGAAAAGAAACATCGTTACAATGGGAGAAGACAGGGAGGAAGCAGGGAGAGACAGTGGGCAGCTCAAGGTGGACTGTAAGGCAGGTCAGCTCCTCCTTGTTTTATAGAAACAATGCAGGAAAGAAGCTGGAGAGGGATATTAGAGCTCATTCTGTGCTGAAGTGACAAGCCTCCTTACCCCGGTATAAGGTTCTGCAATAATAGTGCTTCCCAGCTATTGATGAGTTGTGGCTTTCGGGATCTGAAACCAAAAACCAATTTTTTCTTGGTGTAAAAACTTTCAGTGGCTCTCTGCTTTTTCTTGAAAAGTTCAAAGTAAAATTCATGTTTGCAAGATTTAAAATAGACAGTCTTTACCCAGACATCTGTTTCTACTTAGGAAAAAATGACATCAGGGAAAAGGATATTTTCTTTGCATATTCTTTAAATCTTACCCCCATTCCTCCTATCCGAAAGCCCACATGGGCTGGTTTCATCCTTGCAAAGAGATTTCATCACTGTCTCAGGAGCAGGAAGCTACTACGGAGCGACTGGCAAAGTGCATAACCAGTCAGGGTCAAGTTTGGGAATTTCATGTTCATGGTGCCAGCAGCCCAAAACGTCACTGAAACTAGGTCACCTAGTCTCTACATATCCAGATATTGTCTTTCCTGAGTGCTTTGTCTGTTCACCAGGAAGAAATGTGACCTGGCCACTGATTTATCTTTCAAGAGCGTCAAAGTTAGGTTCAGAGGCCAGCAGAATTGCAAGAGGATGGCATTCAAACCTTTATCCACCACAAACTGCCCACAAACAAAGGTAGAAATCATCAAGTGTCAAAACGTATAACTGAAGAGTAACTTAGTTGTCTTAGTTGAATAACTTATTTGGATTCAAAATTCCCAGAACCAGTTTGGCATTAAGAATAAAATCAGCATTTTTGAATAAAACAAAGAATCAGGTCACGAAGTGTGATTTTTATCAAGTGAGTCTCATATCAGTAAAAAGCTTTTTGCTAAGATCACCTGTCACATGAGGAGTCAAATGCCTCAAAGTCTGAGAAGACAACATTAGCTAACAAAAGCAGTATCAGTGCTAGAATTTAATCAACTACATTGAAAAGAAAATTCCAGACAGACAGTAGTTTTATTACACGGTGAGCTGTATCTTAGCATCACGTTACTATCTTCTGGATGATTTATGCTGTCCTAGGAAAACTCTGGTGTGCAAAATGTTCAATCAAAAGACATGAGTTCAGTCATTTCTCTGAGCCTGGCATAAACAAAGGTGTTCTATGCCAAATGGACATAACCAGGCAAGATCTTTGACATTCCTACTGCAACAAGTAATTATTACTCCAGCTTTAGATATGACAATAGCTGTCTTGTCTCATTACCCTAGAAAGAGCCATCATTTGCTTTGTTAGGTATGGAAGGGAGCACTTTGTCCTTCAGGGAAGAACAACTTATTAGAACTGGTTTTAGCACACATGCCTCAGACTTTGGTCATCACAACAGTATGTTCATGTTTACCCCCATGATGAGAATGCATCCTCAATGCAATAAATCTGTTTTAAAGCAGAATTTTGAACCTACTGAAGCCTCAGTTTGGGTTTTGTTGCAGTTAATAACTTTTCTGTTAGGACAAAAGCCACATGCTAAAAGTGACCCCAGCCCATGTGAGATGTCCAAATAAACAAGACAATGGAGAACAGTGGAAGAGAAAACATTCAGACTCATAAGACAGCAACAGCAGCCTGGAACAATAGTGTTGCATGTCCAAAATTATTTGACAGGTTACATATATGTTGTTGTGTCACTAGAGCAGAGCCTACTAATGGCCTATTTCAGTGCACAGGGAATGAATCCTTGACTGAACAGCTTTCATTACACAGATTCTTGTAGCCTTTCTTCGGAGATGCACCAGCAGTTGCACTGCCTAGACCAGCTCACTGAAATAGAGCAGGTTTGCCTTTAGTGTGATTTGGGGAGGACTTTTCACATCCAAGAGAAGGAAAGAAATATTAAGATAGAAGGGATTTTTTAACTCCTTAAAGCTATTGTTTCTCTCTAGCTGGACTGCTGGAACAAGGCTACAGAAGGATTAACAGGCTTGGTGCTAAAGAGGTAACCACAGACTTGCAGCCTGACCTGCTCTTGGATCAGTTTTTAGAACATCCCTACTTGGGGAAGTAACATTTACACATTTCTTTCATTGGAAATTACATTTTTTTGACTGTTTGATTTGTCAGCATCCAGAATTTCCTGTCGTGGATAATCCTACTCTCAGGAAAGTAAGGGAGAATTCCCCCTAACATCCTTGGAGCAGGAAAGCTATATTCCTGCCCAAGGACCACTATATGTTTCCTGGTGACAGAAAAATTTACCACAGTTCATATTTTGCCTGATCTGCAATCAGACATTCAGATGGGTTAAGACAATTAATTAAAATTACTAGCACAAATAAAAGGTGAAAGTTAAAATGTAAGTGGTTTAGGCTGTGGGTGAAGACTAAGTGCTGTCCTAGCTTTTAAGTGCTGGCTAAGACACCTGTCTCCCCCAAAGCTATTTATGCCCTCTCTGGAGCATTTGGTGCTGGCCATGGACTGAAAATATATGGAAGGTCACATGGATTTGGGATGTAGTTCAATTAATCAACTTTCACATTTCATTAGAAATGTCACTAGTTCCTTCAGCAGGTATTTTTTAATCAAAGAAGGGAAATTTCCCCTCAAAAGAAATACTGCAATCTCCATTTCTTACACCCATTTTTAACATTCCCCAGTTTAGAAAGCAGAGCATCACAGCTCTGGTGCTATTAAAAGAAGAAACATCAAGTCACCAAGTTACCTAAAAATCAGAGTCATTGAGAACTGCTCTTTGCTGAGAGATGCTGTATATCTGAGTAACTGGTGCTCTGATCCCAGCTTCAAAAGGCATCCACTGACAACAGCAGATCCTTAATCCATCCCATCTTTATGCAATGCAGAAGTTTGACCCTCAGCAAAGTAACAAAAGCTAGTCTGCAAAAAAAAGTCTCTCTTGCAATTATGAGAAATAGATAACACTGCTTGGGAATAAAATATTTCCTTTCAACAGATCTAGGAAAAACCATCCAAGCATGTTTTACTGAAAATATAGAGTTTACATCAGCCCAATGGCATGGTAGTCTGCAATTTGCCAAACAAAAGACTTTTCATCACAAAGAAACCATCTTCACCCTCCACATGCTAGGTATCCCACATATCTTACAAACTCACACTTCTCTTTCTTTTCTCCTTTCAGGGAAAAAAAAAAAAAGCGCAGAAACCAGAATCCCAGACCCAACAAGAAAATATGGCTAAAAGCAGAAGCCATGTGTATAATGAAGATCACCCTCTTCCAAGCGAGCACGAGCACGTGCTGCTGCAGCTGCTTTGGCAGCTCACCTGCAGGGCTCATCAGTGCTCCTCCCAGCTGCCAGTGCACGGCCCGGACCCAGGGCCTCTCCCAAAAAGAAGAGCTAAGGAGAAGTGCAGAAGGGGAGGAGGTCGTTCCTTTGTTGAGGGCAGAGGAGTTTGTCTGACAGCACTGCAGCCCCGCAGGCTCCATGGGCCTGCAGGAAGCTCCCACAAGTAGCCCACGGTCTTGTATGCCCAGGGAGGTGCAGGAAAGCCTGTGTCTTCCTGCCATGCAGAGAAGAAACCACCTCATTTTGTGAATGCCACCACTGTTATGAGGACAGGGTCTGCTTCTGAAGTGCAGATTTATTCCTGTCTGTGAAGTTGCAGGGCATGATTACAATTTCTATACTAGCTGTGTGTTTAAATACTTTCCTATTACCACAGTAAAAGTATCACTCTGGAGGATCTTCTTCGCTTTTCCTCACATGTATGATCACTTGTCACAAATGTAAATGTGTCAGAGGGACTTGAGCATGGAGAAGAAATTCAAAGCCAGAACACTTTGCATTTATACTCATCTTCCTCCAGCAAAACACAAACCCTAGTGAATACACAGCTCCAAGTCCCTCATACTTAGCCTTGAAGTGTTACGCTCCAAAAAGCCCCACTTTTCTCTGCAAATGTCACCTGTGAAGGGAACACCACAAGTTGGCCTGCAAAATTGTGCAGGCAGGCTTTTTGCTGTTTATATCCTACAACTCACTATTCTGTGCAAGACTGCCCAAAATTTAGACCCAGGCAGCTGCTCTGCATTTCCCTGGTAAGGACCAAGTTTGATCTCACTTGTGCAGAGATGTGGTGCACAAAGGAGCCACTGCCTGGTTGCCTGGTATTAATTTTTCATGAGACTGGTAACGCAGCCTTTGTGTGTGTGTGTTTGTTTATTTCTGTTTGAATCCTTTCAAATGGTGTTTCTTATATCACCCCCATGGGATGACAGTGAACATTCTTCTCACATGACTGGTGTGTTGTACTATCTGCAGCTCTCTGGTGCAGTAATTTTTTAGGACTTTAGCCCTTCCCCATCCTTTTCTGTCCCATTACAAAGGAGAGTAAAGGTTCACTGACTGGATTTCCAAAAGGGCGGACAAATTTATTACTGCTAATAATATTTTCAGCTACAAAATTAAATCAGCTGAGCAGACAAAGCTTCTGACTGAGGTAGGAGGATCCCACATTTGGGACTATGCTTTTGCTCTGTGTAACACATCAGCAGTCCCCAGTCAGAACTCAGTCTCCTCTGGCCAAGAACTTGAGAGGGGGAGAGTGCAGATGGCTCTGCAGGCTGGCTTCTCGCAGGCATTTAGGGCTCCCCTGACACCTGAGAGCCTAGAAGGGACAAGGAGGGCAAGGCAAGGGAGAAAGAACAGTGCGGGAGAAACAAATCTCCGTTCCCTCGATGCCGTGTGCAACAAGGATGGGGGAAGGTTGGACCGTCTGAAAGGACAACCAGCTGTGTTGGCTCAGGGTGCAAACAGGCTGACACTTGGGGCAGAAATGGTTTCCAGAGTGACACGTGGCTGTGGTGTCGCAGCGTGCTGTTGCCCCGGTTTGTTCATCGTGTCTTTCTTTGCTTTCCCTGCAACACTGAGTACTGGCAACTGCTGACAGATGAGGAAGGTTGCCTGCAATGGTGAAAATGTAAAAATGTCTTATGTTCCTCTTCCACTCCCCCTCATCCATCACACCCACTTGTCCTCGGGGTGCAGCTCACCAACACTCAAGTTTCCCCGACCTCCATCTGCTCCCAAAACAGTTTCTTTTTGTTTGGAAGCATGTCAGCGGTCACAACCCGAAGGACATCCCACAGACAGCTCCAGCTGTCAAGTTGTGGCACAGGAGGGATGGGGTAGTGCCAAGGGATCATCTTATGTCATCTCTAAACCAGAGGAAAATTTAACACGACAACACCTGAGAGGGGAATTTCTGGCAAAGCATGCCTTGTCTTGCCACACCATTGGCTCTGGCAGGATTTCAACCTTATGGAAAATATTTTCATAAATGTCATTTGTTGGATTTTTTGAAAATATATTTAAATATTTTTAAAATTACGCTTATTCTGCGGGTACACATTGGTTTTAAATAAAATTTTTGTGATGTTAAGCAGCACCTGACTGGTCTGTTAGAGAATGTGGGGTATTGTTACTATCTGCTAATGAAATGTACCCACTTGAAATGTTCATCACTTAGGTGAAAAAGGAGATTTAAGCCAAAGAACATTCACTGTGAGATTCAGGGTTGTTTTCATTTCTTTCTTGCCAGAGTGTGAAAGTATTTAAAACCATCTATAGATCAAGTTTTTTAATGGTAACATTATAGGGTTTTTTATGCTCCTGGAAGAAGATAGGAGTCATGGTAAATCCAGAGTATCGATAGCAGTTTTGGATTAATTCCAATTTCTCCACATCTTGAGAGTCTATCTATTAGAGATGGGTAACATTCATAGCTTAATTGTAGACATTTGTTATTAATATTAGTCTGTTTCTGCTTATGACTCAGGGTACTTTGCTGCCAGAACACACTGAAAAACCCCAAAAGGCAGTGACAATGAGAGCATTTATTACATTGTGAAGGCAAGGAAGAGGAGGGAAATGGTAAACTCATTTTATGAAGTTATGGCTATTTATTATGAGTCATTTTATTGTTTGTCTCACTGCATTACCTTGCTGGAATCTCTGCTGAGCTTCATGCTGAGAGATAGCCCCTGACCTTGGGAGCCTTCCCACCCCAGACAGGCACAGAGTGCCTCTGAGGGACACATGCAAACCCTGGGAGGGGCTGCTCCTGTGGGGCTCAGCCAGGGCAGTGGGGTCTGGGCAGGAGACCCAGCTCACTCCAAGAGCACACAGACAGTGCTCACATGTCCCACAGGCTGCTTCAAAGGGGAAAGTGGCCCAGGGAGAGGAGTGCTCTCACCCAGGCTGGTACCTCTCAGAACCAAAAGAAGGGAAAGAGAATGGAGCCTCCTTCTCCTGCTATAAGCCTCATCACCCTCCCTCGAAGACTATTCCCTCATTTACTTGTTAGGGACAAGTCCAGATCTGTGTCTGCAGTAAGCATGAATGAAAAACAAAAGTAAAACTCTTGGACATCAAGTAATGTCTCCTTCTTTTCTGGCCACACCTCATTTGAAGGAGCAGGATCTCTCTAGCAAGCTGCAAAACATTACAGACATCAGGAGAAGCAAAGGAAACTCATTTCTACCTTTTAGCATCAGTGTGGATTGCCTAAGACTGTTTCCCATTCTTCTCAGGCAGGATTTGTTTTATTCACCCCAAGGGCAAGGGCACAGCACGGCCACATGCAGCAAGAGACCTATTGGATGTTGAGGTCTAGCAGGATTTCTACAGTGTCTACAGTCTGTTTTCCCCATCACAAACAGTGATTTCTTCCTGCATGTCCTGAAATAAAAAAAAATCTGCCCCCAAACCTACATAACTAAAGCTGCCTTCTGTGCCTTCTTTCTCATTTGCTTTCCACACTGGCCTTTATAGACTTGGAACCTTGATCTCTCCTTCAAGCCTTGTGGAATGCCAGGTTTGCCTCACAGCAATTCTAATCTTAAAATATATATGTGTAAGAAAGTAAAACAAAGAGGTCCAAACAAATGCCAAAACACAGCACAGAATCATTCAGATATTACTGAAATATAAGCAAATAAAGCAAGTAAACGTGTCCAGTTGACTGGAATGGCTTGTTGGTTACACAACCTCCAAAGGACTGGGCTGAGGATTTCGACGTGTTTGTTTCACTGAGTCATGAGTGTATCAGGCTCTCTGGGAAAGGCCAGCCAAAGGAGATTGCTGTCTGTCTTCCCTTCTTCTTCATTCCATTGATCATAAACAATTCCCTTACATGTTCTTAAATGGTAAAAAACAACAGGAACTGGATCGGGTTCACAGGGAGAGCATTAGCATCCCATAATTCTCACTGCTGTCCTTCCTGTCAAGTTCATTATCTCAGCATGGCTGTTCTGCTGTCTTCTGTTTCTATTCATATGACTTATTTTTTTCTTTTTTTCACCCAAATCACTCCTTGAATTGATCCAGAGATTTGGTAAGTATAAATGAGAGGCTTCAGCCACAGAAATAAACACAAAATATATTTTGATATTTTACTTTTTCTGCACAATATTAAATAAAAAAATAGTCCTCTTCAAGAGAGAATGAAATTTGCAAATACACCCTGTCCCCACCTTTTACCTGACTGATTAGGGATCTCAGAGTGTACTAGGAAAGGCAAGGCTGGGTACTGTAACACTTTCATCCTTGAAGTTAGACTTTGCACATGTCAGATCCTTATAGTTGCTGGGACAGAGGGCACCTCGTAACCAAACTGTAGCCCATGGATCAACATGCCTTCACCAAAAACTTGCTGAAAATTTTTTGATCACAAAGACCATCTGAATCTCTCTTTACTTCCAACTTCTAGAGCTCAACTGAGAGAAACTAGAAATAATATTATTTATTAAATGCCTACATAATATTGATTACCTATAATAGCTGTACTTTGCAGTTTTAATTAAAAAATTAAAACATCCACATTGCAATCTGCCTGCAGTTCAAAATTTAGGCCTGCAAGTGTATGCTGGAAACATGTGAGCACAGGAACAAAATATTTGTGTGCATTTATAGGTAAAGAACTAAAGGCTGACAGACAAACAGGGAGATAAACAGTTGAGAACATCCTCTGCACATGTTTTTAAATAGATCTGACACCAGTTCACAGGCTGTAAATTACTTTATGCTACAAAATGCACATGTACATGAGTTATTTGCTTAATGATCAGCATTGTTTTTAACTGGATATTTACAGTATGAAGTTAGAGTGACTAAAAAAATGTCATAACAATTTTTGTGAAGGAGTCAGTCTTTCCTGATTAAAAACCTTTTCTATTGAAACTTCATTAACTGGTCTTGGCCACTGACCCAGCTTGGTCCTAACTCTCTGTCTGATGTGTTTTAAATTTGAAAGAGGCTGAAAAGAAGTCAATATAGCTGCTTTCTCCATTTCTACTCTGAAAGAAAATAAATAGCATGTAACGTGCTTACACTGTATGATGCCAACAAAATGCTGCTCTTGTCAGATCCTCTCAGAAGAGCACAGCCAGCTGCATTTTGTGCCAAGGCTGTCAGCAGCAGCACAGTGTGTCTGGCTGTGCCTGTGCCTCCCACAAGGCTTGTGGCAAAGCTCTCCTGTTGTCTCCACCCTCTCACGTGCTGGAACTCGCACCTGGACAGGGGTTTTCCTGCCGCAAATGAAATACATGTTTCCCAAACATCCTCTTGCAAAGCCAGCCAGGACAAGATTGAGAACTCTGTCCAGCCTTGGGAATGCTACTCCTTTTGTTTTCAGCCCCAGTGGCAAGGTAAGGCAGGAGGTGACATCTAAAATAGGCAGCACCTCCCACTTTTAGGATGTGAGGCTGGGATTTTAAGGGCAATTGCATCTGTTGCCCACCAACATCGCAGGCATTGCATGGCTGAGGTGTCTGTGCCTCTTGTGATTCAGTGGGAGAATTTCTTAAGCCACTGCTGAGAGTGGAGGTTGTTCACTGTATCTCTATACAGCAAGCAATGTAGGCTGTCCAAGGTAACAGCACTGCTCAGTGTCCTAAAGATTTCTCTACACTAATTTGTTTGTTTCAACTCTCCTTGAGCTGCAGCGGCTGCATCTGCCTCATTCCAACATACTTTTTCACTTCCTGTGGTGAATCTTAAAATCTGCAGGGGCAGGGTACACACCATAAAGACACTCACATCCTTCTGCCCTGTATAAGTAATTCCCAATTCAGATGCAGCTCCTGACTGTAGGGATCTTTGTTCTGAGTTCGGCTCTATTTCCACTTCCACAGAGCATTTCCTGGTGGAGGAAAGTTATCACCCCAGATCCACTGGATTTATTTTTATTACAGCTTATACAGAGCCACAGATGTGCCAGGCATCCCTCTGCTGAGGAGACAATAGAGATGGCACAAGTCCTTAGTTCTTACAGCAACAGACCCTAAGCCCACAAAATCTGGACTAGAAATAACTCTTGCTTTCTAGCAAGAGTCCCACAGACAGGCGTGCAAGCTGAATGATCAGTTTCCACTTTTCTTGCTATCTCCACAGCAAAAAGAAAAGTAGAAATCTTCATTGCACACATGTATGCAATGCGAGCAGAGGTCAGCTCTGGCACTTGATATGGTTTCAGAACTGCTGAAGCAGTCCCTCATGACCTCTTCTGCTTGGCAGGCAATATCTTTTTCCTGCATGAAATAAAACCAGATACAAACATGGGACTTGTAGTTGCTGCAAAGGAGAAACCATGTATCACATAGTTCATTATTTGGGGTTGATCAAGATCCACTCACCCGGAGTTCTGACTAACCTTCAAATGGGTTTTCCCCATCTTGTCTGGAAAAATGACACATCATAAATCACTCCTGAAATGGTTTTCTCACAAGATGTCCGACCCATTCCTGCAAACTCCAGTAGTTTGGATGGTTCAAATAAAGGTAAGATGAGCATTGAACTTTGTACCTTCCAATCATGGAATCTTGCCCCTCCACACTGTCATCCAGCACTGACCATTGTATGGTCACATTAAATTAACTACACTACAGTGGTGGTATTTGCAGATTGAGCAGTAAAAATCATGTTTTCAGTGAGAAACAACAGGAAATTTTCCTCCAAGCAATATGCACATAAAACCTGATCATTTTGCACAAATTCTCTTGAAGGTTTTACAAGTGCTTTTCCACTTTTTATTTTACAAAATATTTCTTCTACTCATTAAAAAATACATTTTTAATTAATTTATCAGTAAACTCTGGATATTATTGGAATGGAATTAGGCAGTACAAAAAAAATCTGTACTGTGCTCTTTTCAGAAATGTAAAATTATAAAGAGTAAAAATGGGCAATATTTTTTAACATGGAGCATTAGGAATATTAGTAAAAAGGAACCACTATACTACTGCATTTGACAGAAGACACTAAACTTCTGTGCAACTTCTGGGTCTTCAAATGCTTTCTTTAGCTGCAGAACAGCCTCCAAATATAGATTAAAAATGTTCATCCCAAGTTAACTAAGAAGGAAAATATGAACAATATATTCCTCATGAGATTGCCCCAACCTATGCAGCAAATTGTAGCACACAAAGAACCTCATGCAGGTCTCTGAGCCTTTGGCATGTTTCCCTAGCAGCTGTCTGTACCAGCTACTCTCACATTGCCCAAGGCAGAAGAGTTTCAAGGGGCAAAAGCTTCCAGCTTTGCTACTTCTATTTGTACTTTTACAGAGATGAACAAACAAAAGAAGTTGCATCCGACACTGAACTAAAAACAACCCATGGTTTCTTCTTGAATTTCTTTAGCTGCATCTGATTTGTGTCCTGATAATATTATGAAGTCTTTTTGATTTTAGATGTCCAGGTTGCCTTTCATCCCATAACCTGTGGTTGTGTGCTCTGAAATATCAGCCAACAACAACAGCCATAATGCCTCACTCTTCAAGGAACAGCACAAGCTCCTCCTGAATTCTCCTTGCAGAAGTTGCAGCTGGATGTTCCTGGTGCATATGACTTGTCAGGGAGACTGAGGTATCTAGAGAAATAAGCCAAAGCTTGGATATTTCCCAAATACTTTAAAAAAAAAATCTCTTTTGACATTATTTTGACAGATTTCATTATGTTTTGCAAATGAGAGGTTTGAGGATGGGGGAAACTTAAAATTTGACTTTTGTTCTTCCAGCTCATACAAAACCAAAGCAAACAAATATAGGAAGGGCACTGTGACTCATGAAGGGTTAAGTTGTAAACATCCACAGGTTCTGAACTGTGAAGTATATTCTGGCTTGTTCATGGCCTGGAAAATAAACACATTTGACCACAATAGTGCTCAGCAGCTGGTTGTTGGATTAGAGCTGCGCAGCTGAAAGCCTACAGTTAAAAAAGTGTTATCTATAACACAGTGGTAAACAGAAGGATTTGCTATAAATGTCTGAGTAGCTGAAAGGTTAACAGGGAAATACAGGAACAAGGGGAGACAATAAAATTTTTAGCTTGATTATTTACTTTGTTAAGTCAGATAGGAAAGTCTGAACTAGACATTTGGGTTATTTCTTGCTATAAGTCACATCCAAAGTGAATGAAGGAGTTCTCAGCTTTAGAAGCACAATGTGTGTGAGAAAAATGCTTTCTTAGATGCTGAGAAAAAGCACTACTTTTCTATAGAGAGTTATTCCTGAGGAATCCTCCAGAACTGGTGACCATGTCCAGTGTGTTTGTGTCTGCTTAGGGTTGAGTTCAGCCCACGTAATATTGAACCTCCAAATCACAGACACACAAGCGAATTTATTTAGTTATCTATACAACTCCTGCAGGCAATGGAGACTGCTAGACATCTTCCCAGAATAATTCATTTCACTGGTCTTAGCCATCTATCTCTGTCCAAAAAACTCACAAGATGATTTTGAGAGCCATCAGTATAATCAGGCGCTCAACATCTATTTTAGGGCATGGGACTGTTAAATATTCTCTAGAGCCTGCCTGGATGCCCAGCACACTCCCTTTGAGCAGGGTGGAGGGAAATAGCAGAAGGCTTGGTGCAGAGTGAGCATGAAGTCTAAGAAAACTAATATGACAGATCAATATGAGTGTTTGAAGAAGTTTTTCTGTAAGCTTAAGTAGCATTTCTTATACAAAGTAATCTCATGTCGGTCTACACAAGCTGTTTGTGTTCTCCCCATAAGAGATCCAAAAACACTAACCTGCTCTAACAACACAAAACCAGAAAAAGCATAGAGGTTTTTTTCACTGTTATCTGATTTGCTTGACTTTTTCAAATTAAAAGATCATTAAAATGTACTGCAAGTAAACTATACAAGAACTAACACGTCATCATCATGGAAACATATAAAAGTGAATGCACATTGCAATACCTGCAGACTTCTAAAGACCCTCTGTATTTGTAAAGCTCACTCAGAGGTATTTCAGTAGGTAAAGTGTAGAGGCATCCAGTACGCTATATTCAGCTTTATTCACTAATGGAAAAATCCTTTGGAATGTAATGAGTGAAGCCCAAAAAGTGCAATAGAAATTTTATCCAACATCCCTCCTATACAATTATACAAATTGACTTTTGAATTCTGTAGGAAGACTATCACTCTATTAAAATCTATCATATTTTTTTCCATAAGGGTTATGTGCCAAAGTCCTTATAGCTATTCCTGCCTTCTCCCGCAGCAAAAAAAACCCTCTCCAGCAAAATCTGTGACCTTCTATATGTCCATTTTCTAATAATTGATTGATACTAGAAAAGAGAGAACTTTCCTTTTCTTTGGACTTAGGGGTATTTGGAAAGAGACCCCCTGCAATCCATCCAACAGGGCTCAGTGATGTGAGAAAGGAGACCACTAACACATGAGTGATCTGTAATTTTGGAAGGGAGACCCCCTTTTGCACTGAATTAACGCCTGGAAAATCTGCTCCCCTTATGCTTTTTCCATGTGATTTTCTGAAGCTCATTCTTTCTCCATTGCTGTGAAGGCCAGGACATATCCCCTGGCAGTTTTTAAAACTTTTATAAACTGGAAAGTATTTTGCTGGCTTGAACTTAGCTTGCCTAGAATCTGTGAAAGATGCTGCTGTTATTGTTGGGGTGTTAGTTGAGTTAATTGTGTTATTCATTCCTGTTAAATGGGCTGGTTTGGTTTCTTTTACAGCTTTGTTGTTTACCTCAGGATGTCAACTAATTAATTTCCCAACTGCTTACTTTTAATTCATGCCTGTGCTTCATTCCTGTATGTGCAGAAACTTACTGTGGGGAAAGGGGAAAAAATTTATTGTTCCAGCTTGGTTTCCAATTTGTTATTTTAGTCAAGGTGAGAAGGCAAATCTATAGTGATTCAAATACCTGCAAGGTGAGAGGGAGATGGGTGTTCTGGTGCCAAGAGAGTAAGACTTTTTGCTGAGCAGAGTCTAGTGTGTCTTAACAACAGTTGCCTTTTCAGCTTCCTTGAAATCTGAGGAAGCCATGAATGGGGATCCTCAATGTTTCAGGTGAAAAAAACCTGTGGGTTTGCTATTAGAATTTGCATGTATTAAATATTAGTCCAGTGGCACATCACAGTGTTTTTCCCTAAGATGAAAAGTTGTGCCTCCTTGAAGTTTCACTGGCTGAAACATTGACTTGAAATCCTCAAAATGAGTGGGGAGGGTGGGGGGGGGGGGGGGTGTA
>VXBT01005953.1:621377-738773 GCA_013400235.1 Oriolus oriolus | reverse complement strand
GGGTGGGAGGGGGTGTGTGTAAAGAGAGTATAGGTGAAGATGAGACATTCTAAACAATCCTTCCAGTTTGCATAGAAGTAATGTAAATATCTAAAAATGGGAAGACCATTCAGTGAAGTCAAAAATTTGCTAGCAGTTCATTCACTCACTTACTTGGCTCCTTACCTACAAAATTCACTGTGGAATGACTTAAACAAAGAATTTCATGGAAATGGGAATCCAAGTCAAGACTATATTCCTGTGCTGCTGAGGAAATATATCTTGACCAAAGTGAATATAATATTTAGTGTGCCTGGAATGGAGTTTTAAGCTATAGTTTTAAACTGGTGATTTGTGTACTTTGAGCTATATACTGGAAATAATACCAACTGCTGGTTTGGGTAAGATTAAATCCTGGAATGGCTTTTGTCTCAATGGTTCATTCTCATAATAAAGGGAAAATTATCAAATATGAAGGCAATCACAGTGGGAAACCATTTGGGGATAATAAGTAAGTCTTAAACCAAACCCTGAGTTTACTGAAAGCCATAAAGGATTAGGAAAACATCTGTTTGGGTATTTGTATTTATCTGCCTACTTATATTGTTATCATAAATGCACCACTTTGCTGCAGATACACAGAATGTGTTATGAAATACCATGGCTAGTTCCTATCATCAGCATTAACAAAAACTTGATTGCAGGAAAAACATGAACAAACACATAACACACATTTATCAGTGCTGATAATTAAATCAGCTGAGGAAGGGTCCCTGGGACCTCATGAGGTCATTGCACAGCAGAGCAAACAGAGGGGTGCAGTCCTGATCCCAGGACACCCTTGGTCTCTGTCGGAGTGGAAATACCAGTCTGCTCACAAGCAGCTCCAATCTGATTGTCAACCACCCCATGGTCTTCTGCTGGCCCTTCAAAGCATGCAGGGAGTGTTCCCAAGGCTCCATACTGACAAAGTGCTCTCCCACTGTCTCCATCACCTGTTGTCCTGCAGAAGGGTGCAACATGTGCATGGTATGAGCGACATATAGGGAATGACACATGTAAGAAGAAGTTTTGGAAAGGTCATTTTAGTCTGTGTCAAAAGAGAGGGTTTGAAAGAGCCACAGCTTAGACAAAAAGAGGATTCAACTGTACTCTTCAAATGTGGCATTTCAAAGAGTCCTGGACCTGAGTTCCATGATTCTGATCTCTGGTCCCATAAAAACATAGAAAAGGTAGAGTGAATCATGGCGAAATGCTTTCAGGCCTGGCCTGCAATAGCCCATATGATTGCCAGTGTAGCTGGAATGCATCTCAACAGGGGATTTTTTCCTCCTCAAAATAAGCATATGTGCTCAGCTCTGCATACAGGCAAACCCACAGGGCATGGTCAGATAGGCAAGAATACTGGGGTGTCTGTGAGGAGAGAAGGGACTCATTGAATTAGCTGAATTTCTGTAGATGTAAACAGACCATGCTAAGCAACATAAAGTAACTAATGAGCCATAGTTCGGTGAGAATCAATGGCAAAATGGCATTACCACTGGCTTCATTTTTTGTTATGAAATTATAGAAAGTAAGTGAATTTGTGTACTTCGATTTCAGTACCTTTTCTCTGGGCAGAAATTAACTCTTCCTCTGCCGTGTGGACTTTGGTCCCCCCCAATACTGCAATTCTCACTCATTTTTCATCCTGTCTAAAACTGATATTACCTAGCACAGTGCTCCTGGACAACATTCTCACCACACAGAGAGCAGAAATTCAGGTGGAAATGGAGAACAGAGTTCAGCATTGCCCCCAAAATACATTGCAGAGTTAGTGCAGTAGTTGTTTGCTGTTGGTTTTTGGCACGCAGTGCAGAATGAAGGGTTAGTCTTGAACTGCTCCTTTCATCAGGAATGACCCTGTGAATTAGAGGTACAGCACGCTGCCTTAAAACGGTGTGTGCATCTTATTGGCAGTAAAATAATCTGTGCTTCACAATAAGTCTATTTATTTATTGCATGGAAAACTGCATGATGTGCAGCGTTCCCTGATGCTGGCGCGTGGGCTCTGGCAGACCACCCGCGTGCTCTCTGTGCTGTGTCATCCACGGGACAGAAGTGAAGCCCTGCTGAGATCTGAGGTTATTGATACACATCTCAGAGATCATTTTCGGAGAATGACTAGATTCTCAGCCAGAAAAAGGGTGAATCATGTCTTTGCTAGCATAATTCTGAGTAACAGAACAAATTCCTCAAGGACAAGCTTCATTTTTCACAGAAACAACTAAAAGCAGCAGCATGTACATAGTATTTAACAGTTTCTTAAAATAACCCTGTCATTAGGAGGTGGCAAATACAGTCTGGTTCTCAGTGTTTATTCCCAGTTCTGACCAATAATGCCCCTGTAGGCATGCTGCACAGAGACCAAAACCCATGAAGATCCTGTAAATTGTTACAACAGAAGAAAAAGTGTCAGCTAACACTTAAGAATTTTTTTTTTAAATAACAGCACTTCATGAAAATAAATTTTAAATGGCTTTAAAAACTCTGCTCCTTTTCTGTTGGCAAGAAAGCTGTAAAAGTAAAATTTACTTTTCAGGTACCCAACATAAGAAAAGGATAAAGCAGATGGCATTAGTGATTCACCCATACAAGAAAAAAAAGGAGCAGACACCATGAGCACAGGTCTGGTATCCCACAGTAACCCAGTTAAATCCCAGTATGAGGACTATTCATAAACTTACCATCCTCCCATGATGGGCTCTGCTCAAAAGAGGACCCCAAAGTAGATATCATATCACCATATAATGTTCCCATGACATCATGGATTGCAATACCCAATTTAAGTTTGCATTTCCTCAGCACCAGAGGGGTATGTTTCACAGCAACTCCAAAACACACACTTGAATATTCAAAGGTTCTTTGCACCAAGACAAAACTAACCCAGATCCAGGGCTTCACAGCAGGTCTGCAGCCTCCCAGGCTCTCAGCACCTTCAAATCTGTGCACAACCTCCTCTGAAGGGCTTGAAGCACTGGCCATTCCAAATACACCTTTTCTGTCTTCCCCTGAGGTTCTGAATCCCTTTCTTCTGAATTCACCCTTCCACATAACCACAACCTTAGTTATGAGAATGGACTCCTATTAGCATTCATCGCCCAACTCCAATTAACATTGCTTGTCCAGGTGAAAACCCCAGACCTAGAATTTCCCCATAAGTCTAAATTGGCTGTCAGGCACAATTTTGGCAACTGGTTCTCTATTTAAAAGAAACTAATAGCGCTTGTTTACCAGTTACCCAACACTCAATAAATACTCTCCTGCTTGATTTACTTTTAAGAATAAATTGAGGTGAATTATGAGGCAATTGACTGCTGACTGCAAAATACCCATCCCAAGGGCACATCCTGAATTTGAAACACTGGCTAGCACTCAGTTCAAGCAAAATTTGTTCATGTTTCTGAGCCTCTAACTGATTACCACAACTCTGTCACTTTAAGAAATGATTACCTCTACACCTAAATCAACACTTTTAGACCCACCAGCCAAGATGGGAATGTTGAATGGGAGCAAGGAAGGACCATCTGGAGCTTTTTCTGGTCTCATGCAGAGTTGCAGAAGATGCCAGTGGCCTTGTAACTTCTCCCAGATGACAAAAATGTTGAAGTAGACGCAGGTGGCTCACAAGTCATTGTCTGTCTTATCCAGTGTGCTGGATTATTCTGCAGACATGGAGTTCAGTGTTGGTTATGAATGTCACCAGCACCCAGATCTGTGTCTTCTCAAATATAACTAAATTCTGTTAATGAAAACCGAAAACCAGCAGCTGGAGAGCCAAGGATGTGGAGCAGAGATAAGGTTTCTTGCTTGAAACTTTGTTACTAATCTACTGCTTTTACTATAATTTACAGAAAAATTAAGAACAACTTTGAGATCATTGTTTAAGGTTTTTCCAGAGTTCACTAACTCCCTCCTAGAAAGGATCTGAGTGAAGAAATATGGCCAAGCACCTTTCCTATCAACACTGGTGGATTTAAAGACATTCAGGTCCCATGGCCATGTTGTGGAGGAGCTCCTTTTCCCCCATTCTTGTCACTTCGTTCATTCTCAGTACTGTCAAAGGCACCTCTGTTTGGTGACTGCATGAGATGAAGAGCTCTCCCCTTGATCATTTTCCTTGAGCACTGCTAAAAACATATGGCTACAGATTCTTGTTATCTTTTCTTGTATGGATTAAACAAAAATGTAGTATTTGCTTTGCCCCAGACATGAAGGTGTTCAAATAAAGCAACCAAGACCCATTTTTTGATAATCTAAGATGAAGCAGCTTAAATGCTGCCATATAAATCATTTCTCCTTCTCTTCTCCATCTCTTCAATTGTTTCTGGTATTCTTTTTTAAGTGTGCTCTCTAATATTTTTCATCTTTTTCTAGTTGACAGCAGCACTGAATCTTCAGTGTCTGACAAGTTCAAAGCAAAATCACTCTGCTACACTTCTAGGTCTCCTCAGATATGTCCCAGTTTCACGTTGCAAGTTAATCACTAGCTTTAAGCCTTTTGTGACCCCTTCTCCACCTGCTGTGTTCTCATTTTTGCATAGGGCCACCAGTTTTAATGCACTCGCAAATTTTATCTATTTTATGTTTTCTCCTTCATGTTATGGATACATTGAAGATTGCCAGCCAAACAATGGCTCATTGGAGAGTGCCCCGTCAATTAATTTGATAATAATTCTTCAGTGATGTTTTATGAGATTCATGTCACACACAATCCTTAATTCATTTAAAATGTGTCTCTACAGCTCAGTGCTAACTTAAAATATGCATTGAGCAAATTGCCTTACAAAGTCTAAATACACTCCATTATGGAGATCTTTTGCATTGGTCATTAGGAACTGCATTAAAAATATATATAAATTCTGTTTAACAATAACTTTTCATGCATTATGCTATCAGAATTTATAGCTTTGTTTTTTAACCATCATTTGATATCTGTATCAACTTGACTATTATTTTACTCAAGACCTAATTCAGATCCAGTATTTTGTTTGCCTGAACACTGTGTAGTACATTTCTTAAATATTGGCAGAACATTAGCACACTTCAGTTTTCTGAAATGTTCTCAGTTTTCAAAGATTTATTTAAAATTAGTATCAGAAGGCCAAAGATATTCTCAGCTTCAGAATTTCAGAAGAAAAGTTAGCTGTGTCTGGTGGTACAAGAATGCAATAAAAATATCTTGATTTCTTTCTATTTTCTCCTCTTACAATTTCTGTTGATCATATTTTTCCTCTTTAATTGGTTCTGTGAGTTTTCTACCATGGGTTTAAGCCAGAGACATCCTTTCTTTTCTGACAGGGCAAGTCATGTAGTCAACACAAGTCTCTTCAGGGACCACATTTCATTTCTGAAAGTACCCTCCTGCTCAGCAACACTGAGTTCATCCCCTAGGGGAGCTGTGTACCTGACTTAACAACCTCATAAAGAATGTTCCATTGTTTTCATGATGTTAAGGGTATATTTACCTGTTCAAAGTTAAGGACTTCAGGATGGAAAAGTTGCATTTTTACTTCTTGCTCTGTTGACATTGAACCTTTTTGTACGTAAGTGTTAGTACAAGTCTTCATCATGGCCCAGATGAGATGTATGTTTAATATGAGTTGTTCACCCACTGCAGCTCTTGCATTTGCCTGGTTGACCTATTTTTGTTGAGGGCTTTATAGAAAGGAAGATCAGTTCTTTCAAGCTCTGAAATTCTTAGTCTAATATTGATAGGAAAGAATGGCTCTGAGGATCAGGGTCCCTAGTCTACTTATTTTATTTATGTTTTCCCTTATTGTTTTTAAGTGCAGTATAAGATTTTAAGCAACATCAGTCTGGATTTTAAGCCTAATTTGCTGTTGGTTCATATAGTATGGCTCATCCAAGAGTATCCATTAAATAGAACTTGATTCATAATTCAGACCTCTAAAAATTATAATTTTTTATCAGTATTATTTTGTTAACTTAAAAGATGCTGCTCCATATAGGACTCCCCTTATGAGATCTGCATATGCCTTCAGTCCCTAAGGGAAACAATAAAACCCAACCTCCTTCTGAAAGCAAACAAGCATTTTCAACTGACTGTCAGCATCGGGAAGAAGATGTCTCAGAATGGAAATAAAATTTCCAAAGAGGAGGGAATCTTCTCAAATGTCTGTTATAGAGAAATCCACTAACCAGCACCAACTGTGTCCCTGTAAGGATACAGCTAGCTGCTCCAAGGGAGTAAAACAGCATGTGTGCTGAGGGTGCTGGGCAACAAGTTTGTCTGGAAGCACTTAAAAAATGCAGGAAGGAAACAACAAAGATGAAATAATAATCATTATGAAAAAATGATAAAAGATGAGGGGAAATTATTCACACTGTAAACTGCTGTAATTCAGAACATCATTTGCAAAGCAGGATAATGGGATCCCTGATCTACTTTCCCTTGAGTGTCTCCATTTGACCCTGGAATGGTCCCACTCAGCTGTGAAGCAAACTGATGCCATCTTCTTCTAGCTCCAAAACAGGCTGTCCTTAATGCAAATGCAGGTAACTTGGGTGTGACCAGTAACCTGCAAAATTCAACCTCTGGATAAGGTAGCCACTCAGTGCTGGTCTGCTTAATTTAATATAGAGGCCAAACAAAGCCCAAAGCATACCTTCACAGCTCTTATTTAGCTCTCTTGGGACTCATATGGCCTCACAAGCCCTCCTGCATTCACAGCTGCCTGTTCTATTCTTCGCAGAGACCAATGTTTCTCTGTCTCCCTTGCCACTTTTGCCTCTGTTTGGGTCCCCTCGGATCTCTGCTCACAATTCCCACTCCTGTTCTTGCATATCCCAAGCAGAATTGCCCTTTCTTCTAAGAAAGCAGCACGTGGACACCAGTGGGGATGACACCTTCATGTGGGAGATCAGCCAGCCACAGAAGCTGAGAGCAAGTTAGATAACTGCACGGACCTTCTCACCTTGGTACAGCAGAAGCCATGGGACAGATAAAGCTCAAGGCAAGAACAACAAGCAAAGACAGAACAGAGAAGACCCCAGAACCTGACCACTTTGGTGTAAAGAAGATGCTAACAAGGACTTCCTAACAGAAGAGATTCTGTTGCTAAAAGAACAAAGACAAAGGGCTCCAAGTGGAAAACTTTGTCCAGAAGTTAGAGAACTATAAATGTTAGTGACTACTGTAATAAACTGGCTTTGCTTGCTGCTACGGACCAGCAGGATCCGTGTCTCTCTCAATCTCCACACCTTCACCCCCTCCATCATCTCTGGTACCACTGCATGCCAGCAGCCCCTTCCTTTCTCTTGGGCTTGCCCTGGCTCTGAGCCTGTGCCAGGAGCGTGGCTCTGGGCAGGACCTGGTAGTCACAGAGAGCAGCTTGACAGGGCAAAGTCGGTCACCTCTAGCTTTTGGCTGGAGATGCTCTGTGTGAGCAAAGACAGAGTTTCTTTGTTTCAGGAGCTAAGGACTTGGCAGACAAGATAAAACGTCTCAGATAAAGAATTTATGTCAGTCTCCATTTGGCTGTTTATGATACTTCTGAATGTTTTGGCAAACATAAGCCCTCTCCTCAGGACCTGGAAAACAGCTCCTTTACTTTGTAGTACAACCTGCTTTGTTTCCACAGGTTGCCAGTGACCTAATCATGGTGCAGGCTATTATAAATCTCTGACCGGGCCAGCACATCACTGCAGCCTGCCAGTTAGATGTCTGCACTTCATACACAGCTTTCTGTCTTAGCAGTAGAACATTTTACACTGAAATGAGATTTTACCCAGTGAGCTGGAAAGTTCTGGGCAAATTGATCTGCTGCCTCACCTGCAGTCTTGCTTTTACTGTCAGAGCCAAAACTCTGAGCTGGGTTTCTGTCTATCTGATAGCTCTTAATTCAGATGATAGCCCAGAAGACATATTGCAATGCTCCTGTGGGTCAGCATGACTGATTTCAACTGAGAGCAAAGCATACCTTTCAGTACTTTTCAGACAATCAAATGTTTACATTTACTCAGTTTGATTAACAGCTGCAGCCACGTTCAGCCAAGCTCAGCTTAGAAAAATTACACAACGTGTCCTGTTTACAGCTTTAGCTGAACAGAGGCAGGAAAGATAAAAGATTTTCTTTATAAACTACTGATATGTTGCCTAAATCTAGCTTGAGAAGCAAAATATCAACAGCTGTGAAGCATGGGATTTTTAATTCCTGGACGAACCATCACGGTTGTTTTCCCAGTGACATGGCCAACTCACAGCCCTGCAGCTGAGATAGCACTGAAGTGAGGCAGCTTGTGAGTCGGCTGGAGGGAGAATAATGAACCCAAGATTCTCCCCCAGCCTCTGCTACAGGTTTTTTGTGTAAAGGAAATAGCTCTGCACCTCCACTTACACCTCCGTGGAGGAACTTAACTGCCGCAGTGAGGGAGAGTAAAGGACTTGATCAATTCTCCAGCGCATTCTGAAGGCAGGTAACTGAAAGCATCAGATTAGACAGATTAACAGGAACATACTTAGAGCATACGAACAAGATTTGAAAAAAATAATGCCTCAACCAGAAACTGTTGAGCATTAAAATAATACTTTTGGAAACTTTGGGATTTTTATTTTATAACACCTATGTTTCTTCCTGTACAGTTAGCAACAGACTAGCACAGAAACAGGTCTTCATTCAGTATTTATTTATTCCTGCTAAAATCCATATATAAATCAGAAAGGAAGACCTCTAAGACAGAACCAGTATTTACTGCCTGTGCTGAAAGAATTAAATTTGCTGAAATTTGATTTTTCGTCCAATCTAAGGATTGAAATAGCTGCAGGTGGCTCACTTTAAAAGTCATCTATACTGTTCACATATTCAAACATACTGTTTATTTACACACACAAGTAGTGAAAAAAGAAAAAACCTATTACAATGCCTATATTTAGATAGAAACTCTTCAGAATGAATAGTTAACAAAACAGAGACTTGTGTACAAATTATTGTGCAAATCCTGCTAATCCAACTTTAATTTGAAAAAATGCAGCAATGTTTTCACACTGTGATTCAGGTGTTAAATATGCCTGGAGACATGGCAATCTGCGGAGGGAAGGAGAAAGGTGACTCCAGGTTTCGGGTGCAATGCTCTGCAGCCAGGACTCTGGTATTGCCATCCAGGCAGTGACTCCGGCCTCGAAGGAGGAGCTTGGCACACGGCTCCCTCTTGGTAGGAGATTTCAGTACCTTTGTGCACCTACTAATAGCATGTTTGTCGGACCCCAACTGCCATGGCTCCCATCCAGGAGAGATATTTCTCCTTCTATGCCCCCAAGGACCTCAGAGGACCTGCCGGGACTCCTGCACCAATCATATCCCTCCTACCTCCATGCACCTCCACTCTGGTGGAAAACAGCAAAGCCCGCACGTCTGCGCCAGGGTCCAGACCCCTGAAGACCTGCCAAAGGAAGAGGAAGCACAGAAAGAGAACTGTGGGGACCATCAGCATCCTTCCATAGCTCAGAAAAGAAAAGGTTTCCTAGTTGCCAAGCAGGTCTAACAGGAATTATAAAGAAGACATGCATGGCATAAAACAAAGGTAGCAAGAAGAGAGGGGAGTCCAAGAAAAGTGAAATAAAAAAGTCCTTGAGAAGAAGCCAAAACAGTAAGAGGATGCAGGTTCGAAAATCTATGTCTAACACCAACAGTATTTTTGAGATTTATACAAGCCAAGGCAAGCAATTCAAGCTATTCTAACATCCTTTATTTATTGTCTTATGGAGGAATTAAATATCAGAAGAAAAGCATCACGCAAAACAGGATGAAAAAAATTTCATTTTCAGCATTGCTGCAATATGTCATTATTTCATCCTTCTATCTGGCTTCTTAGATCATGAATGCAACCCAGAGATCTAAGTTACCAATATGTGTAATTTTGCTAATAAAGATAGTAAACACAGCTGGCAGTAATGCCTGAAGCTGAAGGGGAAAAAAATCCCGTTAGAGTCCTCATATTTATGTATGTGTCTCTCTGTTCTTGAAGAGATGTTGCCAGAGAACACAACCAGGGCATCATGAGTCAATAATCTTTTATATTCACATAATGTCCTTTGGGATTGTGTACGTTCTAGCACAAAGCCATATGTTATGTGATCATGGAGAATGAGCATTTAATCGTTACTATTATATATGGCCGTGATTTTGTTTTGATGGATCGACTGAGCATTGTTTGCATAGCAAGCACCATGGAGTCTACATTTCAAGCCAAGTGGCTAAACAGAGCAGCACTGTTTCCCATATGTTACGTGGACTTCATTATCACCCTTCGCATTTGGAACTGGAAGTTACATTCTTTTTTTTTTTTCCATGCATTGCTTTTTTGGCATTTCGTATTTAAATCTTCACACAGAACGTCATGGCAAAAAAATTTAGGAGGGTCTCTTCTCATCAGCCTTTGAGGACCAAGTCTTGAGAAACAAAATATTCTCCCAAGCACAGGGAGCAGAGCCCCACTGTTCCAGCAAGGAACAACACAAGAATTTCCAGACAGCAATATCGATCCATTGTGCTTTGCCTGTACTTTGGGGCAAATCTCACGTGACGTATCTGGACCTAGGACATCCAACAGCCATCCCACAAATCTGTTACAGCCTTATCGCCCCTAACATTGCAGCTGGAGACCCTGCAGGCCACCAGGGCAATGTGTCAGTGCTAGGGCTGACTTTACCCAAAGACTTTGTCTCTCTGGTGCATGGAGCACGGCAATGGGCTGGGTAAGCCCTGGGAATCCTCTGTGGTCTGTGATCTCCGGGGAGAAACCAGAGAGTGGACTCTGGAATAACATAAGCAACAGGTTTTGAATTGCAAGCAATTGACTTTAAAACTTTAAAGCTGGGCTCAAGGAAAGCCTCTCCCACTTCCTGCTTTGTTCAGCAAAACCAAGTCAACACAGTTTGAAGCTGTGGTTCTGCTACTGAATTTAGGCCACTCAAACATAAAGTGATCTGCCAGGTCTAGCAGCTGTCCAGGGGGTTTCACTGAGAAATTATACTTCTCATAGCCTGGAGATCCCATGCAGTTGCTGTGCATTAGGATGCATCCTGAATTTACTACTTTCACTGGGATTTTGCCAGTTAGTCTAGTCATAACCTCATCTTCTAATTAAAATCTTCATCAAAATGATAAATGGTTTAACAGAAAATGATTTATGGGACAAAAATATGAAAAACACAGTCTCTTGTTCTTCTGCAAATACACATTGGAAGTGAGCATGAGTTGATGAGTGTAGTTTATTCCCAGCCTGGAAATTAAAGATTTCAGACCATCTAAGAGAACACTGGTAAAAAGAAAAGAAATTAACTTTTTTTTTTTTTTTTTTACTGCATATGGACCAGCAGATTTTTATCCTCTGAAAGGGTGGAGCAGCAACAAGACATTTTTCTGGGCTGGATTTGTAAACACATCCTGTCAGAGCAAACGAGCGCTCTAGTTCCTAGCCCCTTCAAATCCTGTACATTTCTGGAGTTTGCTGATACAGGATGGTTAACTAGCTCTGGCAGAAATTTTTCATGGAGACAATTTCCCATGACAAAAGGAAGAGGACTGGCTGCTTATTTGTCATTTCAGCCCAGCTATACTTTGGACTCCTGGTTTCTCTGTACACGCCCTGGGAAGGAACCTGTTTGAGGTCTTCACCTCTCTCTTTTTGCTAAGGCTTTCCAGGCAGGTGCCACAGATCTGGAGACCTTTGGTTTCTGCAGGTGTCAGAGGCTACTCCAAGGTGAGTTAGCAGCCTCACCAGGTCTCCAAGCTCTTCCCCCTGACCATAAAGGCCAGCCCCAGGGCTAAGCAGTGGACTCCATGGTGAGCTCCCAGCCCATCCAATAATTTTGATTTTCAGAATTCCAGGCTCTGCTGTTCTTTGCACTGCTTGGGAACAAGAGTAGCTATTCACTGTCTCCTAGACTTCACCTGGAACTTTAGGGATCCCCTTCCCAGGTATCTGTCTTGTCAACTAACCATCTTCCTATGATCCCTCCTCTTATGAACAGCAAGAATATAGAGGCAGGCAGCCTGTCTGCCTACAAACCAGACAGGAGGACCAAGGAGAGCAGAACTTCATTTTTTCTTTCATGAAGTAGAATTTCCTGGAAATCCCCCCATGTTGGGAAATAAACCCCAAAGCCTGCCCTTTGACATTTTGTCCCCATTTAGAACAAAGCCCTTTTAACAATACAACAACATTTCCTGGGAAGAGAGTCTCATTTTGTCAGCAGCACGGATGGGGATATTTGTTAATTCAGTTTCAGATGGGAGCCAGAGACATATTCCCGCTCTCTCTGAAGCATGCACACAAAGGAAAGGCAAGGGAAACAGAGCTAAATGTGACTGGAGCTTTGAATTTCTGCAGAGCTCTATTCCTTAAGGAAAAATTTCCAAGGATAAGTTCTGGAGCCTCAGGCATTTCATTTGAGTCTTTTTTTACTCAAAATAAAGGACTCTAGAAGAGTCCTTTTTGCAGGGAATGGCAAATTGCAAAAGCAGAGGCAGACAATGCAGACTTTTATGTTAGAAAGTTTTTCCAACTGAATATCAGTGAAGGAGTTAGGATAGGGAAGAAGTGGCTGTAATAACTAATTTAATATTTTTTGTCATTTTTATAGAAATATCTCTTTTCTATCACACTGAAGGCCAGTTTTATGGGGAGAACTCTTCAGTGGGTTACCTGATGTCAGGGTCCTATGAGCCTGGAGTCAGTGTTATCAGCAAAAAATCCTTCCTGTTTTGGCTATAGCTTTTGCTATCACCTTCGGCCTGGGTAACACCATAGGTCAAAACACATAAAATTACTCACTTAACCAGGCTTATTTTCTGAGTATCATTTCTTCTGCTCCATTTAGAGAAAATACAGGGAGTTTATGTTCCTAGGGAATCTTAGAGAAGGTTAGGAATTGAAGCTCTTGTATCTTTCACATAATTTGGCAACCTGCTGGAAAGGAATTTGGAAAAAGCACTACGGGAGGAAACCTCACCCTTCTTACAGGTTTTCCTTTGGGAGAAAGTTATTTCCCTTCCTAATTATATTTTATAGGTGTCTTCTTAAGTAATGTATTAACTACACAATAAATATGAAATTCATAGGGATATTGCTAGGTGTTAGTTACCGCTGTCATTTATTAACTTTAAAATGTTTTTCCAGTCTGTCTGCCAAAAGACTGCGAAGGATGATGATGGTGTGTGTATATTATGACATATATAATGGGTGTGCAACCTCATTATCCTTAGTGGATGTCCATACTTGGGAAAAAAATGTCTTAAATCTCCACTCTCCTCCACCCAAACTATGTTGCTTTCACATCATCCTTACAGTCTTCGTTTTAATCACTGGATATTAGATTATTCCACTCTTTCACAGCATGCAAACCATTTTACTAGGTGCTTAAAAGTGAGATGATAAAGATTGTTTGTATTAAGGTATCAGCTGGAAATCTGGAAAGTGCAAATACATAAATATTTCTAAAGAGGAATAATAGAAGCATATTGGTATGCCTCTTGAATGAAACCTGAAATTATTTTTTACCACTATCTGGTTATATAGTTTTGTTTTCTTTCAGTGCAGCTTACTATCCTGATGTTAAAAAACAAACAAACAAACAAAAAATGCAGTGAATGAAAAAGCCTTTGGAGGAGTGAACTATGCAGGTAATTTCCATTTACTGAATACCATAGCTACACATCATGCTTCACTTGAATATATTCACTGTTATGACTTCATGGGTGGGAGCAAAAAGGAATAATGGGTAAAAGAAAACGTTCCACTATGTCAGACCACTGATCACAGTGGTTTTGATTAGAAAAGGGAAAAAAGCTCCTTGCAACCATATTTTTCACAGCCCAGGATCATACAGGGTGGAAGGCATTTCATTCATTTTTTCAGCTTCTATCTCCTTTCCTCAGGATGTCGTTTTACCCATGATTGTGGAGAGTGTGTTTTATATTCATTAGGTCAAGTTCACCCCTGGTGTAACCCTAGCCGAGTGCGTGGCGCTGGGCCAGGAACAATTTCAGCCTTTGGTCTCCTTCTTTCTGGGATCCTTAGTACCTGAAACCAGCATCCTCCCCCGAGGGCTGGCTTTGGGCTTGGCTAGTCAGTGTGCACAGACGTGAGGCAACGCTTTCTACCCAGGGACTGGCAGCTGCCTGTGAGCCCCATCTACAAACTGGTAAGATGAGACACCTCTGGGTGTTGTGGGAGAGTAAACTATACACAGACATCTCTCTCTTCCAAAATGAGAGCTTAAATGGTAGATTTAAGGGCAGGAGTCGCCCTGGGAAAGTAAAAAGCGGTTTGTGCAGGCATTGTGGCAGATCTCTGAGTAATAGCATGAAAGCACAACTACATTACTATGTGTCATTACTCTTCACAGCTCACGTTACAAGACGGTTCTAGAATAAGTTTGCCCTCAGAGACCCCGCAGAAGTACTCAATATTGCAGTGAACCCTTAATCTGAGCCTTTTTTAAGATATAGCTGCCTTTTCTTATTTACTGTTTCCCTGTGGCTTAAAATAGTGGAATGTATCAGGAAGATCTGGCCATGAGCTAGCTTACGCCCTGCAATTGCCCACATCAAAGGCCCCAAGCAGAAAGATGCTGGGTGGTGCTGGTGGATGATTAGAAGTCTTCTTTCATGTAGGGACTAAAAAATATATTGGATTAGGGTTTTAAGGCTAATGAGACTCAGAAATTTGAATTCCTGTCCTGTTTTTAAATAAAAGCAAGGCACAGCAAAATCAGGTTAACTTTCATCCTTTGCTTTTATTCTTATTAATTGTCACACGAAGAGCCTGAAACAATGGGGAAATTGCTTACCTCACATAGTTTTCTTTTTTCCTCTGGCTTCAAGAAAATTGCATAATTCTTTTTTTCTCTTAATTCAACTGCTCAGAGACATATTATGCAATAATATCCAAGCTCCCTGTCCTTGACACAGCTAATGAGAGAAACAGCAGCCAGGAACCTCCAGTAGGTCAAGCAGGTTCCTGCAGAGGCACAATGTAGCCTTTACATGAAAGCTGCATAAAACACCAGAAAATGCTGTCGTGAAGATGAGAATAGTAATAGTTGGGGTTTCTTTTTCCTATCCCTTCTAAAAGAAGATAATTCTCTGAGGCTGAAGCAACACAGCCAAGCAGAAGCATTTAGTGATACCTCACCATAATGACTTTGGTCATTTGGGGAGTACAGTCAGAGATTTAATTCACCTTAGTTCTATCACTGCAGTTGAAGAATCACTCTTTGAAAATGACTGCAGAGATTCAGTGTAAAACAATCATAAAGTCATTGTGGCCACTAGAGGTGGTCCAAGCACCAGTTGCCTTTCTCAGGGTAAGAATACTGGAACTGGTTGTCCAGAGAGCTGATAAATGACCCAACCCTGGAAACACCCAAGATTAGGCTGGGTGGGGCTCTGAGCAGGTTGATACAGTTGGAGATGTTCTTGCTCATGGTAGGAGGGCTGGTCTAGGTGACCTTTAAAGTCCCCTTCAACACAAACTATCCTATGATTTGTATGAACCTCCTTGAACCTAAAAGCAGAGTCAGACCAACAGTGTTTCAAAGCCTGTGCCTTCAGATGAAACTAAAATGTGTGCGCATAAATGTGTGCATGATTGTTTTTCACAGCAGAGGACTAATGCTTCTACACAAAGCCCAGGCGACTGAAGGAACAGGAAATTTGCAGCGTGAAGTGGTAAAGTAACAACGACAGTGTTGTTGACCTCAGCAGCATCAGTAAAAGCTGAAGTGCCCTGCCTTCACTGGGGGCAGTAACTTCATGTAATTATCCGCTGAATGTCTTCTCGCACCAGCCCCATGTAAAGTAAATGAAATAAAAAGACCACTTTCTCTGTCAGTGAATATATAACCTAGAAGCCAAATCATCAGGCAATCCACTTTCTCTACCCTCTGGAATCATTACTTATCTGATTTACAGAAAATAATAATAATAATAATAATAATAATAATAATAATAATAATAATAATAATAATAATAATAATAATAATAATAATAATAATAGTAATGAAAGGGCTGGAGGCAGTTTGGAGACCAGGATCAGAATTCAGTGTGATGGTGGCCAGTTCGAAACATGAGTTGAAATGCAGGTTCCAGCAAACCTAGGGGATGAACATGAGTCAGTAATGCCACATATCCGTAGACAAACTCAATACCAGAGTGGAATGCCAAATTATGAGTGCCATATTTAAGAGGCACCAAGCCATGCCTTCAACCTACACAGCACGGGCACAGCATGTAGGGGCGTAGCCTTTGAGAGCACTGCACTGCCAGAAAGACAAACATGGCACTGGGGAAAGTTCAGAAAACAGCAAAAATTAACAGAGGTCTAGAAAACACGACCTATGAAAACAGATTGAATGACTTGGCTTTGTTTAAAGTAGAAAAGAGAAGTCTGAGGGGAGACATGATAACAACTGTCAAGTGTGTAGAGGGTTGCTACAAGAAGATGATGAATTATCCTCTGTACCTAATGGATTAAGACAGAGAATAATGGGTTTAAATTGCACCAAGAGGATTTCCCACCTGGGGAGGCTGTGGAATCTCTGTCACCAGAGGTTTTGAGGAGCAGTTAAGACAAACATCTATCATGAATGATTTAGAAGTAAATGCTTTGGGCTGGTGGGCTGGTCTTTGGAGATGACTTCCCAAGGCTTTGTCTGTGACTGGATGACAGAATCAAGATAATTGTCGCATTATTTTACAATACCTTTGTACTTAGAATGTATTTTCATCCACCAAAACTAAACTCAAGAAATCATAAACTCTCTCTAGTCTGGACAGAAGGAAAGGCATGAGTTCATTCGTTTACATTAACTAAGACAGTGGAAATGTTTCATTGTGGTTCATTTCATTTCAGACACAACATAAAACTAATCTGGAAGGTCTTAATCTGGGAATGGAATGTATATTGCTTTGTTAACTCAAATTCATCATAGTTATAAATCTAATTTATGCCACATCATTTACTCTGTTTGGTCCAGTATCTTCCTTTAGCAACATTCAGTTTTCATGAAAATATATATAAGACCTTCAGTTTAACACTAATTTTTGAAAGAAGGTGGGTTTTTTTAGTAAAAGTTAATATATTCATCACAAACATGAAGATTTAACATAAACCAGTAAACACAGGACTAACTTATCATCAGTGACTTCTGCAGGCCTTCACAGATGTATCCAGCTTTCAGACCCCATACCATTTTGTCACCAAAAATTTGTTATTAACGCAAGTATACTGCTCCCCCTTCAAAGTTATTAAAATGCCTGAGACAGAGTCCACTCCTAGCAGCAGCTTGTTCACAAAAATAAGCAGAATTACTCTGGCTTTAATTAAGTGCAGAATTCTGAAGAGCAGAATTTGGCTTAAGTGATCATGGAGATGCTGGAGGGTAGCAGTTCAATGTAGACAATAAGATAAAGAGCAGTATCTTCCAGAACAACATCTTACATTGTCCTTAAAAAAGATTTCACTTTCAAACCTGCAAGGATTTCAGGGAAGATCCTATTTTAGTCTTTGATTTCTGTTGCTCCATGTTTTCAGACTGCCACTCATGCATTAAAATAAGGCATCCTAAATTACATTTTAACAGAAATTCCCTACCACTTCATTTTTATTTATTAGGCATATGCCAAAATTTTTTTAAACAGTTTTATGTATTTTTATTGATATTTTCTCTTTCTGCAATGAAATACCATGAGACAAATAGATCTATTCATTTTTTAAAAGGGAAAATACAAGTCACAACACAGTTCTGAAAAGATAATTTGGTATGATTAAATAAAAAAGTAATGGAAGGAAGGAAAGAATAAGTACTGCTGACTACCTCCAGATATTCCAGGATTATATAACTTTGTATCTAAATGCAATCATCATGTATAATGGAAAGCAAAAGCTTTTTGGAGAATACATCCAAAAAGCACTTCTTTCATGGGCAATTAATAAAATAGAAAAGGCCAAGGGAAGGCAGAGCTCCTCCATGGGCTTGCTCTTCCCCTCCTCCTGACAGTGCAACCCAAGCTTGCCCGTATATTTGATTCTATACTGAAGAGTAGGTAGTACCTGATACTTTGCAAACCACTTAATCCCAAACAGTTTTTAACAGCATCTGCTTCAGAACAGTGCTGGCCACCCTGCTGTGCTTTCTGACCTTTACAGCAGCAGAAAAATCTGCTGTGTAAATCCATTTTAAGGATTCTGTGGCATTTGGTGGATGTTCAGCTGGGAAAGTCCCCCACATAAGAGCACACAGAAAGTCACAAAAACACCACTCCTCTCCCCAGCATATAGGACATTCAAGGACAGATGACACAGCTAATATTTAATGAAACTAGACTACTCTTCTGCCAGCTGTTTTCCTCACATATTGCTACATATTCCTTCAAAGCAAGACTTTTACTTTTCTTGAGCTATTTGGGAGTTATATTATAATCATTTTTTTTTTCCTAAAAGCAGTCTGAAAGCATATTAAAAATTCCTTAAAGTGACCTATTAAATATTTACACCTGCAGATGTTTGTGTCAATTTTTTATAGATGAAACATGCTATCCACCTTAGCTAACCAGGAATGTTTCCAATCTGCTTTTGGGACTTTCTAATTTCAAATAGTCTTGTCTTCAGAAGAGAAATTGAACATATAAACTGTCTGGCTTGCCTGTTAAAACCACAAAGGTATAGATGGTGCTTCTGTGGATACACTCTTCTGTTGAAGACTAATCTTTTATGATTTTAACTCTTTAGTAATTAAGTATGCCCTCCTGTGTCCTTCTATCAAAGAGATCTCAGAAGGAAAACCTAGTGATTGTGACAATTCTAAATATAATATTATAAGATGGTAACACCATTCACAACAGTTTTTTCCTCCTATTTGCCATTAGAAAATCTTCTTTCAAGCACTTAACTTTGCCAAACTTGAAGTGTGTCAGCTAAAGTTTTCCATTCTCAAAACCACAAGCATTCAAGCATTTATGAGGAGTCCAGGGGGGATTTTTTTTCTTGTTTAAGATGGAAAAAAATTATAGTGAATTTCCATTTGGAAAGTTCTAGTGCCTGTGTGGTAGGGCAGATTCTGTCTCTCCCCTGAGGGAAAAAAGGGTTAACAAATTCTTGGGCTGTGGAAGAGCTGCACATCTGCGAGGGCTGAACAGATGAATGTCTCTATTCAGCATGGATTGATGATGCTGTGGTCACAGTCAAAATGCCCCAAAGGGCTTTTCTATCCAAAAAAAGTCCTTGATAAAAGTAAGCAGAAGGCAGCACACAGCTGAGTCTCACTTTAAGGAAAGAGAGCACATTAGGTTTGGAAGAAGAGTTCCTCCTTCAGAGGTCAAACTAGTTCAGGATTAAGAGGGGTTTGGGGGATACACACTGACTGACTGGGTAATAACAGCAGTTAGTCCTAGAAGGTAGGAGATCTAGAAAACGGAAGTATTTTCCTTTTATTTCAGCCAATGGGGATTGTGACAATGTCCATGCTTGCCGCAAGAATTCATAGTTTTTCTAAGTATGTCCTCTGCCTTAAGCCTGAGAATATTATTCTTCTGTCTAAAATATGTGGTGCTTTGAAAAAATAAGTAATAATTACAGTTCACACCTCTTCAGCAGATATTTCAACCTCCTTGAAGAGTCAGTCACTACTAAGTTGCAACCCATGGCTCAGAAGAACTTTACTTGCCAGTACAGCTGTGGGCTATCTTCTGTATTTGATAGTGACTCTTGATGTAGAGTTCAGAGCACGCAGATGAGAAAATTAGCTAAATTAAGGTTGAAGAAGGCCATCCTGAGGATCCCTGTGGTGGCAATTAAAATTTAAATCTTGCTGATAATTTGTGAGTGTAGTGTACCAGCGTGTAGCCTCAGCATGGAAGATGATTTCTTGGTTCTGATTTTGAGCTGAAAAAGTATTTAAAAGTACTGAAGTGGGTTATTCCACATTATCTTTGATCATACAAAACCTGATTCTGATATTCAGAGTTGTGCTGAGTATGATCTGGCTGCACTACACTCCTACAGTCATTGATGAGAACACTGCGTTCTAGAGAGTACCTGGATATGATACCAGTGTATGATTTTGCTCAGCAAAACACTGCTAAATCCTTTACAAAAGAATGTTTGTTATGGAAATTAAACATAATAAAAAAACTGGGAAAAAAAACCCACCAAAAAACCATCTAAACAAAAAAAATTATAGGAACAACTTGATCTATTTATGCTAAATATTACATGCATAAATTAGGGATGTCTATTAAATATAATGTTCTTTACAGTACTGAAAGTGATGTAGCTTTACTGATTGGTGTTAAAGTGGGGATAGTAACTCAAATTTTTCACTCTTTTTTTTTTTAAAGTAATCTGATTAATAAATTCTGTTCTGGCAAATTTAAATGAAAGGGCAGCACAATTTTGCAAGGAAAATAAAAACTCCCTCTCCTTTCACCAGTCACATACATGTTTTCTACTCTTAGCTAAAGTCAATGAACAGTGAGAATGTCTAGTCTAAAAACAAAAAACCAGTTCTCTAGAAACTTTTCTAAAATCAAGACAAGTAAACTAGGAAGAACACAAGAAATGAACATTTTTTCTGATAATTTTATTTTCATATTACTTTAACATTTTTGAAAATATTTAAAAGTTATTTTAAAGGCAGAAATAGTTTCTTTTAAAGAGAAGATACTTGTCACAAATTCCCTAAGAAATTTACAGAATCTAATATAAATAGTAAACCAGCAAAATTCTGCCCTCAAACAACATCCGTGCTGATTCCAGTAACCCCAAAGTACTACAGAAAGACTCTCAAGGCATTTCAGAAAAACATCCTTCTTTCTTTCAGAATACTTTAAAAATTTGTCACAAACAGATCTAGCTTAAAAATGGAACACTTGTTATTTTGCTTGCATTTTCAGTCTAAAGTGGTCCCAGTCTAGAAAAGCACTACAGAATGCATCTAACTATAAGCACCCAAGAAGTCCTTTGAAAGCAACTTCTGAGGTGATATGGTAGAATGAAGTCAAAATGAGTAGTCTCCTTCTTTTCTTGATCTTTCACCCTTATTTTTGTGACAAAGGTAACAGACTGTACAAGAGAAAAACTTTGAGAACAGCTTGAGAAACTTCCTGAAAATAAAGTCAGAAGAAAACTGTAGTTTAAAAGGGAATATTATGCCACTTGCTTATGGCTGGTTACCAGTCTCCTTTCTCTCAGCAAGTCGTTATTCTCAGAGTACCACGGCCAAAGCTCCACACGTTGGCAAGTATCAGGGTAGAAACAATTGGAGTTTGCCATCCAAGGTGGCTGTGGTGAGCTGCAGTTCAAAAGAAAAGAACATATGGCTTTAATGAAGATCTTTCCAGTAAGCACAGTTTGCTTTAGAGCAACAAACCGAATGAAGATCATTAAGATGATGTTTAAATTACTTCTATGTTAAGAGGTCCAGGATTCATTTAAAAAAAAAAATAACTTAACCCATAGACTCTTCTCAACCAAGCTAATCTGAAAATTCCATTTCACTTAGATTTTTCTTTTCCAACTATTTTCAAATTTGTGTCAACATCCGCTAACACATCAACAGTCTGTAAAACTGAAGCATATGTTAAAACCACATAGAAAGTCAAACAGACTTCACTCTGTATGACTCAAGAAGGGAATATGGAAGAAATAAGAACGAGCTGGAATAAATGAAGATGGAAAATACTGTGAATTAAATCAGGCATACCAACAAATACAGTTTTCTGATTTTTATTGGTGTTAAGTGTAGAGTAAGAATTTCCTTTGTAAGAAAGTATGTTGAAAAATGTTATGAAGAGGCAAGTCTTTAAGACATGCATAAAGAGCCTTCAGCTGAATTAGCTTTCTTTCACCAGTCTCAGCAGGTCTTAATTATAAAATAAGAGGCAATACTATTTTCTGCACTTACCCCTACAAACAAGCACCTGAAAACCTGTTGTGTCTCAGAAAGGGACAATCTGCAAATGACACCTCTTATTAGTCATTAAAAATTCAAGGCGTTTACTCATTGCATATTAGGATTTACAGTTATCTCACACCAGTGATAAAAAAATCTGAAGGGCTGGAACCAAACAGGCATCTCATGCTCTGACCAGTTCATTTGGTTAACTTTTTGCATCCTCATTTTTCTTGATCTGTTCTTTCTTTGACGCATCGTTCCGTTTGTTTTACTCCTTTTGGAACTTTCTCATTTCCAAATTCTAATTTCTAACTTTCTAATTTGGAACTTTGGATAAAGGGACTCTGTGGTCAATGAATTATCTTTCTGGGTTTGTATTCTCTCCTTCAATATCTCCAATGACTGATTCTTCTAATTTCTCATACGTTTTATCTCTCAAGACAGTGACTTATATTCTCTTATTTTCTTTTTTCTTACTCTCACTTACATAACCTGAAAGTGTAGAACACCCAGAATCGTCCAATCTAATTTCTCCAACTCTACTTTTTACAGCTATCCAAGACTATTACATACTCCCAAAGACTTCTAATATGTCTATATCTACCTCTGCAACTTATTATTTTGTTGTTATTTAACCCCAGACAGCAACTAAGCACCACACAGCTGCTTGCTTACTCGCTTGCTCCACCCCCAGAGGGATGGGGCAGAGAATCAGAAGAATAAAAGTGAGAAGGTTTGTGGGTTGAGACAAAGACAGTTTAATGGGACACAAAAGGAAGAAAATAGCAATAATGTTAATGATAGCAATAATGATGAAAGAATTATAATATACAAAACAAGTGACGCACAACGCTCACCACTCGCTGACCGATGGCTAGACACTTCGCAAGCAGATGCACTAAGCCAGCTTTCCCCACAGTTTATATACCCTGAGTATGACATCATATAGTATAGAATATCTCTTTGGCCAGTTTGAGTCATCTGTCCTGGCTGTGTCCCTCACAACTTCTTGTGCCCTTCCAGCCTTCTTGCTGGCAGAGCAGGAGAAGCTGAAAAATCCTTGACTTGGTATAAATGCTGCTTAGCAGTAACTGAAACATCAGGGTGTTATCAATGTTATTCTCATACTAAATCCAAACCACATCAGCTACTAGGAAGAAAATTAACTCTATCCCTGCCAAAACCAGGACATATTGGAAAGATGATGCATCTATAAAATGCCTAAGTAATGTGTCCTTTCTAAATTTCTGTAGCCATTTACTGTGTGTAGGGAAAAAAAGAGAATTATTTTATTGATTAATTATTGTTATTATTTCATGTTATCAAAAAGAAGACTGACCTAACCTGAGAAATCAGAGATGACTTCTATTCTGTTACAGGAGATAATATAGAAATCTTATTTAGCTTTCAATTTAAAATAAAATAATTTTAAACAAACTGAAGTTTACAAGACCTAAGGAGGTCATCTTGTCCATCTTCCTGCTCCAGGTACAACTACAGAAAACATTAGATAAGATTAGCCATGGCTTTGTCTGGCTAAATCTTGAAAAATTTCAAGGGAATTTCACAACTCATTCCAGTGTTTAACTGCCCTCTTAGTGTCTTTCTATTTTTTTCCCTAATGTTCAACCTGAACCTCAAAAACTGCAATGTGTGGTCAATCCTCCTGTGATATCCTCTGACAGTACTGGAACAAGGCTTGGCTTCCACCTGCTAAATGTATTCGCTACACTGCTATTACATTCTGCTTCCAGGGACCTTCTGTTTTCATTAACCATAAAAAATTATCTTTCTACTCCAACTAACCACCTCCTCATTTTGGCAGCACCAAACCAATCACTGAACTGTTGGCTGAACTAAAAACACCCACCTTCTGGCTTTAAGATCTCTCCTTGTTGGTCATGTGCTCTAACCTGCTGTGTCTCAAGTCCTTCTCCTGCCTTTTCCCTTTCTTTCACTTTTTCCACCTGTCCTCCTCGGCAGTTGATAAAATGAGGCTGGCCTCTGCACCATTCTCCTGAGAAGTGTTACACTCAGTATCTTGCCATGAACAAAAGGAACATACCCTATACACAGAGCCAATAGTTTTATTTAGCCCAACCAAAGCTTTAAAAGCCTAACAAAAATAAACTAATTATTAGACAGTTAACACTCATAATACAGAAAATGCCTAATTATTAAGGAAAGATTTTATAAAAAATAGAGGGTTTGATGGAGTCAATTAGTCATTATCATCCTGAGTTCTTTCAGTGTTAATGGTGATTTTCCTCCTCAGAATGAGTTTTTCTTGGGTTATACATTTAGACATTACATGGGTTAATGTAAACTAGCTCTGCTCTGGTTCAGTGGATCGAAAGTCTGTTGGTACACTGAGTTCATTTTCTGGTTTGACGATGTCAGAGACAAGCCTAAAATGCATCCTCACTAAGGATACAGCAATCACAGAATATGCTGAGTTGGAAGGGTCCCACAAGGATAACTGAGCCCAGCTTCTCGTCCTGCACTATCCCAAGAGTCACACCATGTGCCTGAGAGCATTGTCCAAATGCTTCTTGAACTCTGTCAGGCTGGTGCTGTGACCACTTCCCTGGGGAGCCTGTTCCGGTGCCCAACCACCCTTTGAGGTGGAACCTTTAGGAACCTTTTCCTACTATCCAGCCCAAACCTCTCCTGACACAACTTCAGGTCATTCTCTCAGGTCCTGTCTCTGGTCACCACAGAGAGACATCAATGCCTGCTCCCCCCTCTTCCACTCCTGAGGAAGCTGTAACTGAAATGAGGTCTCCTCTCAGTCTCTCCTTCTCTTCTTTTATGAAGGGACTGAAGAGAAATTCAGAACATCCATAACAATAGTTTTAGACTGTGTTATATTCCAGGCAATATAGAAATTTTGGTTAATAGTGTATTATCATTATAATAACAGCATAAAGCTAATTGCAATTTGTATTAACATAGTTCATAAGAGCTACTAAAAATCTAGTCTGTAGGGCCCTTGAAATTCCTAATTTGTCACACTTAAGAGCTATTAAAGTTGATTAATAATGTTCTCTATATTTAGAATCTATAGAAATCTCAATAAGATTTTTTAAAAAATGTTTAATTTATGATGCTATTACATTTCTAAATAATGCAAGTATGTTACTTCATTCAAACACCTCAGCTCCCAAATGTCCAAAATTGTGTTTTACACTATGTTTGAAATCTCTATAGTAGTTAGGTCAATATAGTAATTAACATTAAAAAAGAAAAAAACCAACCAAACCAAATCTCAAAAGTAATTATGTCTTACTATCACATATTCAAATCTAGGCATCAGTTCTGTGAATAATTTGACACCTATGTAAAGGTTTCCTATGGGACAAACACTAGAACACTATGGAATATTATGAAATTGTGGACTATTTTTTATATCAATGGATCTATGAGCAAAGAAAAGACCTTCAAGTGGGGCAGAAAAGACTGAAGTTCCGTGCATTTTAGAGCCTTTTACAAAAAATTCAAGCTTTAAAAGGTACCTATGACATTGGACACCAGAATGGGGAGGAGAACAAGTTCTTGAACACAGCTCTCCTCTACTTCATGATCTGCACAACATATAAAATTTATTGGATATTTAAGCTAAACGATTGACATGCAATGTTGGGAGGCTGTCAGATAACTAACAGTATGATTTTCAAGACATTGTCTACTGCATTACCTTTTATATTAACACAGTATATACATTTTTCTAGAATTATCTTTGGTTGGAAAGAAATATGTTTCTGTAGTGGTCTCACACCAAAAAAAACCCCTAAAAACCAAGCTGCAAATTAGAGACCTGGATTTTTTTAAGCTACAAACACAAACAGTTGAATTTGTATAGAAATGCATCAAACGAATATTCTGTTTTAATATTTCACACAGCACACATATGTATATATATGTATACAGGGCAGGCTTCAAGACTTACTGTACTTCAGGAAAAAACAACAATCAAAGCAATTTCATCTGGTGTCACATTACAGGTACAAAATATGTTTTTGCTTTCTTTTAGTCAGTGCAATATGCAAGTAGAGACACAAATTTTGAAAAAGTCCACTAGCTGCACAGCAAAAAGTGTCATCTTGCCGAAAGTCCAACATCTCAGCAGAAGAGATGGGAATACAGTTTTTAGGGAGTTGATATTTTCAGTTTTCATTTATTCAAACTATTCTATGAAAATAAGAGGCCACAAGTAGAACCAATGCTTTTGAATGTTGCATTTGTTTCACAACTAGCAACAAGCAAGAGCAACAGGAAAAGGAGACATTATGGAATTGGATTTTACTACATTTTTCCTGTCCAGAAAGTGGGGTCCAAAGCAATGCAGAATTAATCACCTTTAATCCTGAAGATCTACAGTGCATGAAAGCTTTACCAACTCTGATTTTGTGGTTTAAGCCAAGAACAGAAGACATGTAAGCAGCACTTTGGAAAGATTTGTTTTCTTGAAAGATGAGTGTTTAATTTGACAGCTGCACTCCTAAGCATTCAATGAGTTAGATCACAGCCACATGTGGTTTTTTGCAAACAGAGGACAGAAGCTTTTATTACGATAGCTCTCCTATTGCAGAAATGATAATTGAGGAGAAAATACAAAAAACAGGTTAAGAGCTTTTAACCATAATTCCTTGATGTGCATCATACACACATAACCATGTAGGGGTAAGTGCATGTAGTGTCACTCGAGCTGAGAACTTCAGTTTTTACAGTACTTGTATACTATACATGATCACATTTTTCCTCTCATTATGCATGGATAGGGTAGATCGATTTTAGTGTCTCTAATTCCTGTATTTGATATGCTTTGCGTATCAGAGATGGCTTGCCTATCCAGAGGGACTCAGGTTCAGAGGCCACCATGAATGAGACATTAAGCAGTTGTTAAAGGACCCACTTGTTATGTTTATATAGAGGAGCTCTTGGCCTCAAAGAGCAGAAAGTTTTTTGTACAATTGATACAAAGGATAATTGTATAGAAAGCCAAATTATTCAGTAGATTGAAGTTGTAAGAGGCAAACAATGTCTCGGTTAGTAAGATGGAGCTGTAGAGAGGCCAAGGATTAAAAACATTTTTCCAGAGCACCTATATGTGCAAAACTGCATCAGAAAAATTGTGAAAATGTAACAGATCCACCATATCCAGTATTTTCATCAGTCACATAAACAAATGAACAGATACATTTAAAGACAGCTAGGTATAAAAATATTCTATTCTTCCCATACAGGACTGGAATTTCAGCCTCTTCAGGACTCACTGTTGTTGATGTTTATTAATTTACCTCTCTTCTATGCTGTCTTTAATGTAAGCCTAAGTCCTCTGCCAGTAAGATGCAGTCTGTGTTCCCTTTACACTTTGTAGCCTTGTACTGGAGTGCCCCCACTGATTACCCTTCTTCCGCCAAATTTGTGACAAGCCTAACAAATCACCCAGGGCATAATTCTCTCAGTGCTGTCCACCCTGTTTTCCCATCTTATTTCTTCAGCTTTAAAACCTTTTGACTTTCCTTATGACTCAGATTAAGTTCATCTCTTCTGGACAGATGTTCCTGAAACCTCCTGGGAAGCTTCTCTCATGCACAATACTTTTAAATGCATTACCTTCTTCAGCACCTACATTTCTTTGCTGTCAGCCTTTAATAAATATTATTTAGCTGTTTAATAAAAGCAGAATTCTCATCTATTTCATTTAACATGAGATTTTTATAGGCAAGTAAACTCACAATAATTCTTTTGATGTGTTAAAATTACTTGATCAACTTGTTCATGGACTCTTCATTATGTTTACGTATGATCCATTTCAAATTATGTTCACAAATCTGGAAATACTAAGTTTGGCTGGGTTTTTTTTTTGTCTTCTATCAATCCCTATATGCTCTAGATTTCCTCCCTATTATTTTTTTCTTAACCTAAGTAACTAGGAAAAAAATTACCAGTAAAGTATTTTTTCTTTCTAGCAGATAAACTGAGTTGCCTGCTAAACATTTGTTCAAAAGGCAATCATGGTAAATGTCTTACTGCATATCTCAGGTCTAAAATTAAGAAACTACAGATGTGAAAGTTCCTAAGAAAGAACTGGAACTGAAAAGATCAAAACCCAGTAACATGGAATAACTTATTTAATCTTTTCCTAGGCTAAGGAGCAGAGAAGAGGAATAAAACACATCAATATTGACAAAAGTATTCAAGTCAAAAAGGAGAAGAAATTTCAAAACAAGACTGAGCCATTTATATCTAATTCCTGCTCACATCTGAGGTTCAGGCAAACTGTAACTGTTTTACAATGCATTCAGCTTTATTTAAATTAATAAACAGGCCCCCATATATAAGGTAGGGATTTTATACTTTGGCAAAACTCCAGTTGACTTCTTGGGGGCCAGGACTGTAATTAAGACCTTTAATTTACAGTATGTGTATGTAAACCACTTCATCAGTTGTTCTGACTTCCCTTGCCATGTTACAGATTTACAGAAAGCTGACTCTTACTTCAGATTACTTAATTATACTTCCACTAAATTAATTAGCAAGTTTCCTATCAAATTAAGAGTTTTGAGGTATTTTGACTTGTTTGAAAAGCAGAGCTGATGTGGGTTCAGAATACAAAGGGAAACACATCTCAGACACCAAAATCGTACAGCAAGGACATTTCTAGTTCCTGCATTAATCCAGCATTTCATACAGCCCCCACACCCTGGGAACCCCAACCCTCCTCAGTGAGATGGTGGCATACCCCATCTTATGTCGAGTCTCAAATTACACAGTAATCCACACTGGTTCTTACATCAGAAGTCAAATGCCAATGTGTCTGACTGTAGCAGAGCAACACCGCAACACTTCCTGCTGTGGGAATCCACACACAGTGTAGCTAATTCATGGACAAGGGAAAAACTTAGCCTAGAGTTAGGGCTTCTGAAGGGCCATGGAGAAAGTAGCGTAGTATTCCCAATTCTTGAGACACAGTAGCTGCAGGCAACATAAGAATCAAAATTGTTTCCCTCATAGTGTAAGAATTGACCAGTGAATTTTGAGGTTTTACTTTGTGACATGTTATTCTTTACACATTATTGCTCAAATTGCCAAATATGGTTCTTGGCTGCCTTGTACACAGAAGTTCGGCTTTCCTTGGCAAAGGCTAAATTGTGCTTGCATCAAGCCTACTGGAGTCAATAATAGATACCATTTCTTGAGGCCAGTAGAGCATTTCTTGAAATGCAATGCCTAAAACTTGCTACAGTGTCCCACATGGTGACTCTGCAGCGCTGAGGTAGATTGGATAAACTACAAAAATTGTTTAATGTCTCACATTCATATGTTGCCATCCCTCATTCAATGCACTTAGTGCAAAACTTGGCAACCATAGTATGACTTCATGTGCCAATTATGCCTGTATTCTAAGAAATGGGTTTCTAATTTACCTTCATTAGAGGTACCATGCTAATCACCTGAAGCTATTTCAATTTTATTTCCGTCACAGATAAAAAAATTGCTATTCCTATGTCTCATTAACACTGCTGATTCTTCCTTGGCTTCCATTTTCTGTTACATCAATAAGAAATTAAAAACATACCATGAACATTTCCTCTTCTACTATAACCTTGCTCTACTCCCCCTATTGGTAAAATCATGCCATGAATTAACAATGCATGTTTATATGGGCATTTATCCATGAGTTCATATCCATACACATACATAGAGTTTATTGTTACTGTCTTCAAACTTTAAAATTTGGTTATGTATTGGTTGTGTTTCAGATAAAGAATACCTCAGAGCCTTTCTTACTGAACCCAAAAGGGTTCAGAAAGTTGCATTTAAACAAGAATGCTATGTTAATATTACTATGTCTTTATAAAAACACATCAATTAACATATAAAAACACACAACACAATTTAAAATACAGCTGGCTAGCCTCAGGATATTACAATGAGGAAACTTAAAATGCCTTTCTTCACTGGTTCATGTACATAAAAACAGTAGAAGGAATAAACCTATCCATTGTTAGTCTAACCCAACCTAAACTTTTCCAACTTGCTCTAAATTTACAGTATCTAAACAGCCTGTAAGCATTCATATCTGGAATTTCCTTTGAGAGTTCATACTCAGAGTCAGCACTTCTTTGTTTTCTGATAAAAAAGCTGAACAGTTTCCATGTTCCTGGATGAAGCTGTTCTCCCATTGGAATTGAGAGGAAAGTCACCAGCAACTACAAAGAGCTGGAAATAATTTCTAGGGGTTTGTGGTTTATACCACCAACAGAGACTACCACTTCTGCTTTAGGTATTCATATTGACTGCTTTATCTGTTTTGTAGTCATGAAAAGAGACTCACAGAGCTTTAAAATCTTGTGGAGATTGAGATGTGGAATAGGAATGCCACAAAAGTATTTTCAACTGTAAGAATAAAGAAAGACCCAGAAGCAGATTCTCATTCTTGTCCAGATTTAAACTGAATAATTCTACTGGTTTCAGTGTTGTAATTCCACTTTTTCATTGCTTTGACTCATATCATAGTCAGTTACATCTCAGCTGCAAGTGGTCCTTCTACCAAAAAATTTGACCACGGAATTCATTCTTTGGGTGGTCACCTCTCCATAAAACAGCATAAGTAATCACCTCAGAAAGGAATCCAGAGCAGCACACAGAGTAGGAAGATGTTTGCCAGCAGAGACAACAGAGGAACAATGAAGTCAGAGAATTGTCTTAACTTCTATCCTTTCCCAGGGTTTGGCTCCTTACCATGGATGAGGCAGTGGGAAGCTCACTTCACTCAGGAGTCATGGTCTAGAACATGTTCCTGAAAATGCTTTTTTTGTGGCCTGCATTGCTGTATCTACTGGCTGATTTCTGCAATTTATATGGGATTTTTTTTTTCTTTAGCTTCTGAATGTTTTATTTAATATTCAATTTACAGGTATATATATATATTTGTGTGTATATGTGTGTGTCTATATACTCCAAACAGCTAACACTTTTAGACCAGGACCTGCATGTTTTTGGCAACTACCAAAGAGCTGATGCCACACAAGAGGAGCTGACACTAGGAAGGGAACCTCCAGCATATGTTATGGCATGTGGCTGCAGTTATGTGCAGGAGTTGGCCGTATCATTCATTTCCAGATGAACTAAATAATAGTCTGCACTGACATTTCACCACGAAGTGAGTACAGGACGTGGAATGAAAAGAATATTCTTGATCAAGGAACATTTATCTATTTCATATATGATCAAGATCTATTCTGCAATTAAAAGTCTTTCTATCCCTAAACTTCCAACTAGAAGTCTGTTCCAGGTCCTCACTTATCTGATTACTAGGCAGGAAACTAGGAAAGAGATTTTAAGTTTTTCCATGATTGTTGTTTCTCAGAAATACTTTTTGAAAGTTTCATGGATGGACTAGAGAATTCAACTAAGAATTCCACATTATTTCAGTAATTCAGGCAATTCTCTCTCCTCCATAGTCCTCTATCTCAAGTTCTGTGCAGCAGACATCAATTTGCACAATCAGAAGACAGTTGCTAATCTGGCTACTGATTTTTTCAGACACATATCCCCTTTTAATGTGGGTCACTGTAATAAAGGGGTTGTCATAATTTCAGCCTATTGAAGGCCATCTTGCAGTCAGATTGCTGTCCATTTGCCCAGAGAGATTGTGGAGCCTCCATTCTGGAAGATATCCAAAAGCTGACTGGACACGGGTCCGAACAACCTGCTGCAGGTAGCCCAGATTGAGCAGGGGCATTGGACTGGGTGACCTCCAGCAGTCTCTTCCAACCTCAATCTTTCCATGACTCTGTCATATTAGATTGGTGAAGCAGGAATTTGAAGATACTCCATGATGAAAAACAACAAAGAGCACAGTGAAGTTATTTGGCTCAGTCATTATTATATGAGAAAGAAAGTGCCAAGACTAGTCAAACTTGCATAGATTTAAGCAAAATCCAATTAAATTTAAAATATATATCTATACAATTAGTGGTATTTTTAATAATTTTTTAATGTAGAAAACACTTTTACTGTATTCTTACAATAGCAATTTTTGAAAGTCTGCAAAATACACTTGGAACTCACACAACTGGACAAATGATCAGGAATGTTTTCCAGATCATTTGTTTTAATGATGGGTTTGAAACAACTTAAATGTAATCTCAGACATTCTTCAAAAGCCTGCCATAATCTCTGAGGCTACTAATGTTTGCATGACATCATTGTCATTACAATCCTGTCTCTTCACTCAGTAACTAAATAAACTGAGGAAAACATGAAAAAGAGTTTTTACTAGCATCCTACTCAGGTGTATAATTTCCAATTGCACTTCAAAATCTGGACATTAGCTCACAGAAAAATACACTAAAAACCAAAATTCTTTCATGTAAACCTAGCCACACAAGCGTAGGCAGGCCTTCCTCTTCAAAGAAGTAGTTTTACCCCCCTAATTATCCTTGAAATGCCAGAGGAATGTATTTTTCTTTCTAAAACTTAAGCTTGTTAAGCTTGTCAGAATTTAACAGCCTCACATTTATTCTATTATTTCACACTCAAATGACTGAACATGTTTACTTAGAGTATACTGCGGGGCTTTTTTACCAAAACCCAGATATTCTCATGCAATTTCCATATTTAAAATAGTCACTTCATTAAGAAGTAAAGTATCACAAAAGACAGACAGTTATCAAAAAGTAATCCTACTGTATGAAAGTATTTCTATTACTTCTTGCATTCAACATTTTCAAAACAAAAAGCAAGAGTAAAAGGAAATTCTCAGTATGATTCATCCTGAATAGTGTTGTGTCTGTCCCCATATAGTATTTACAAAATTTCTCCAAGTAGCATAAAGTCTGTGTTACAAAAGCTTTGAGAAAGAGCAACTTTTTGTTTTGTTTTTTAAATTAGGTGTTAAGTACTGATCACAGAGGCCCAAAGCAACATAATAAGGTAATTTGTGCCTGGCAGATCTAGACCCAATTGAAAGTAACTGCCGGTGGGTGTATTTCTTCAGTGTACCTACATATACAGTTCAAATATCTGCCATAGTTTAAAAGATTTTGAAAGAAAATGTATCAGATTAGTTGCCTAAAAGAAAGCGGTATAAAACCTGACAGATCATTGGAACATTTAGCAATTACCACAGTGGCTGGAGGCATCCTAAATTTTGCTAGGTTTTAGTTTACTTCTGGGTTAACAATTTAAATGAAGAAAATAAACCATTATTAGTTACTAATCTTATATGCTTACACAAAAAAAAATTTACTACTGAGATGCAGTGAGTTTATTTAAACTTTTTTTTAATATCCCCAATGTAATTTTTAAAGAACTTTAAATTTAAGGAAATGCTAAAAAACCCTCAGCTTTGTCCTACCCTACAAAATAAAGCATGATCTTTTTATGTCACTGAAATTTTCTAAAGCCTCTTAACATTTACTAATGACCTTTAGGACATGTAGTCTGAACTTTATTAAAGCAAAAGTACAATGATTAAATAAAAATAATTCCAGATGTCTACTAATCTTGCCTAAAATGGTAGAAAACAATGAAAATTATATTTGCATCATCCATAAACAAATGTATGAAACAAAGTTTAACCTTAGATTAAAATTCAACCTTATACACGAACTGCAGAATTGTACCCTCCTAATCACAACAATAGAAATGTAATTTCATAAAAAATCATTGCACTAGTATTATGTTATCACTTTCCCAAAGAATGAAACAAATTCCACTTTGTCAAAAATACTTCTGGAAGCAACTACTGAAAGTAATTCTTAAGATGAACTCTGAAGAAAAGGAGAAGCCAAATGCGTTTTCCATATACAGTGAAGTACAGTTGCTGGCAGTCAAAAACCATAAAACATAATGAGATGTCACCACCTGAAAAAAGTATCTTCCCACTCTGTAGTGACACATTACAACTGTCTGTACTTGAAAGAGTCCAGGTGACTCATTAGCAGCAGTGTGAGTGTGCCTTTATAACTTCCACTGGCTGTATTCTGAGAGTCATGGGCTATTGTCACTTGGAATCTAACACTCTAAAAAGCATGGATAAGTCCTAAATCTGAGTGCTTTCCTGCCTTAAAATGGGAAAGCTCTCTTGTCAAAAAGTGGAAGATGATTTTTTAAAGTGTGGGCAGCTAAAAGGCATCTACAAGTCTGTACAGCAGGATCAGCTGCATGGCATGAATTTTCCATTCATGATCACCACAGTATGTAAAATCACCTTGAGGAGAAGGCCGTCATTCATTTCACTTTTGCCATTCAACAGATGGTTATTCTAAAATTTTTCAAACAGTCTTAATATTTTGAGATTATAATTGTTGACATTAGTAATTGCAATAAGTGTGCCAAGATGAAAACTTTTAATGGTGAAATAGGGCACAACTGTGGACACATAAATGTAGATGACTCTTGCTAAGTAGAACTTCTCAAAGAGAATCAAAGATCTGGTATACCACTCAGAATATCACAAGAGAGAAAGAGGGAGAATTTACATGTGTTATACAGGTAAGATATTTCTAAAAGTATTGTTTTCTTGAACTTACAAATATATTCCAAGTTACATAATATAATACAGAATATGAAAAAAAATCTCTAGTCCTGTTGTGATCATACTTAGTTTTACAAAGTAATTTTTAGGGTGATTGAAATCTTGTGCAGATTCACCTGTAAATCTTTTAAATCCATATTCTAAGTCTTAATGATACTTTAATATGTGTCTTCAGTAGTTTCCTATTCCTGTGCAAAATATTTTATGAGGGTGTACATATTTTTTTACTCGTAACCTTACACTTTTACAAAGAATAGGTCATCACATCTGGAATACTCTTCACTTCTCCACCCACAAAAGCAAGCAACAATAGAAAGAAAATGAGAACTGATGTAGCATTTCACTTTCCATTTTAACTTTATTAAGTTATGAAGTTTAATCTTTCTAGTAGCTGAAATCTGAAATAAACTCATCAAAGGTGCATTTTCAAGATTCCTCACCACTGCAATTTTATAATGCAACAGTGGGCTCAACATGTGGAATTATTTCTTTCCTAATATGAAGATTATTTATAAACAAAGTATTTCATGTTGCTTGTTGCCATTTGGGCAATAAGGACTATATCTGAAGTTCCTACAAGTGATAAACTTTGCTGTTTGTCATTTCCTCATTAACCTGGTATCTTTGGGACAGCATATATAACATAAATGTATCACAATGGAAAGTTGAAATGAAAATATTTTTGTACAAATGCAAAATAGTTTTTAAAAATCATGTTTTAATTTATTTTCTCTTATGTTACTGGCAAGCATGCAGATTTCTATTTATGTTTTTGACTATAATCCTATGAAATATGAAAGGCCCTAAATATGCACCATTATAAATATTTCCTCTAGCTATCAAGTCACACAGAGAACACACATTTTCAAAAATCTAATTTTCAGAGCACTGAGTATTTACCAATTCCTGTTAACTTTTCAAAATTTCAAATATGGAGAAATATTCTGCAGGAAAAAATGCAACACCACATTGCAATTTGGAACAAAACTAATTACTAAAATAATGTACACTCACAAAACACTCAGAACACTAACAGAAGTATAACTAGAATTAGTTTCCTGGAACTTCTTAGCTCACAAAGGAAAAACACTAGAGCAACTAGATTAATAGCTTTCTTAAAACGTGCTTTTCCTAAGTGCATGATTTGTACAGCCAAATGAGAACTTTAAATGTAGTAAAAAATTGTTACTTGTTATTTTTTACTTGTAAGTCAAGTAACAAGCTCATTCATAATCATTCAAATATACATATAAAAACATTTGCATTAAGTAACTCGGGGGTGGTTTGATTGCATCCGTTAAATTTAACCCAAGTTTTAAAACAACTGGAAGTCTTATAAAGAGAAATCTGCTATTTATATCATCACAGAAACAAAAATGAAGAACTTGAAGGCATGAAATTTAGGGCATGCCTGTACTGTGAAATGGACCATGGTGTGATTATCCTTCAGTCAGCAGAGAAACAAGGCCGTACGTCCATACAGTTTAGCACAGAGCCACACAGTCTTACTTAGGTGAGCTCACAAGCAATGTAGCTATGTTAGTTTGGTGTGACCTTCTAGGGAGTTAGTAAGGCTGACAAGAGGCATTAGCTCATTTACAGTGCTGGAATAAAACTGTTTACTGCCCCAGAACACAAACTGGCTCGTTAGAACTCCACTGATGAGTTTTAGTCTGATGTGACTAAAACAAGGTTAGATCCTTCAAGCACACCTACATAAATATCACAGAACCACAGATTCCCAGAATGGGTCAGTTTGGAAGGGACCACGTGGGGTTATCTGGTCCAACCTCCCTGCTCAAGCAGAGTCATCCTAGAACACATGTATCAGTAATTTTAAAGTGGAGTAGTCTGCACAGACATTCACAGTCTGTGCACACAGTGTGTGCAATTAAGCATCGAAGACTAGGGATATCCATAAGGTTTCCCTGTCCCACTATCTGAACCTGAAAGAAAAGATGAAGAGAGGGCTCCACCTTTTTGATTACAAACCCAACTTCTCCCTCTGTAAAAGGGCTGAAGAGAAGGAATGCCGCTGTGAATACACATAACAATTTACTAAGAATTTCCCTCCCACTATCCCTCTAGTTTTTGAGGAAATCATCTTTTCTACCAGGTGATTATTGCTGCATATTCATCCTCTGGATGGCCCAGGCCATATATATCCTAGCCTAATAAATTAGACAAATTTAAAGATACTAGAAGATCATATTCACTTTAGCAGTGGCATAATTCGCTGTAAAAGCATGGGTCAATCTTCAGATAGTAAATATGGACATCACTAGCTTAAACACATTTCCAGAATTTTCTTGGGAGTCCCTTTGGATTGAGCCAACATCTTGCTGCTGAAAATTCTCTCCAGGACCTTCACAGCAGATATGCACAAAGCTGGCACTACTTGGGAGAGGAACTTAGTGAAAGCCTCAAGAGTAATCATATCAGGAAAAGCAAACAATATGCAGTTCTTTTTAAAAAGACTGAATCCATGTATTTTTTCCAGGAAAGACAGTGATTACCAAAAGGTCATTTTTGTTGAAAGAAGATACTAGACTACAGACAGAAAGTTCACAGCAAGTTGATACCCCTTTCTGTGATACGGTCTCTAGAGGGTAGAAAATACCAATTGCTCAAACTTACAGATGTCAGCATATGAAAAGAATTAAATAATCTTCCCCAAGAGCACTGAACAGACACTGATGCTAAGTGCATCTTCACACAGCTCACAGAATTCCTCATGTCCAGCAGGGAAGAAATGGGTCTTCTGGGATTGAAATGCATCTGATTACGTTCAGTGTTGGAACGCCAGTCCTCTTCACTACGTATTTTCAGTTTCCTTTACATTATTAATTATGTGCCAAGTAAACTTGCATTAACCCTCAGAGTCATACAATATTCCTTGGAGCAGATTTATGAAGTTTGCGTCAAAGATATATTTCAATCCATTAAACAAGTCTGGGCTGGTAAGCAGTCCTGAAATCATGACATCTCTACTACGCACGTGAGCTAATTTTCTTGAAAACATGCTGCCCTGCTTTCTTCTGTATTTACTGAAGGAAAACAGCTCGAAAAAGCAGAAACAAAAGGACTGTATTAGAGCTTCAGATAAAGACAAAAGATAGATCCAGCAGGGAACTCTAAACTGGTCCTGGAGAAGAAAAGTTGGCATCTTCCTGTAGGTGGTCCTGTTGGCAGAAGAGATAGCAATAGAGGAAAAATGGGAAAAGGTTGATTATGGTCAAAGCCATGGCTAGCAGCAGAAGTTCCTGGCATCAGCTGTTTCAGGGGAAGAAGAGCTCTGTACTTTTTCTTTCCTTTATACTCCCCTGAATGATTAACACATCATATACATAAGCACCAGGGTTTGATCTAAGTTATTAAGAGCTTCCTGAGTAGCCATGCAGAAGGTGAGAATGCCTTGACCAACTAATCCTTGAAATCTAAAACCAAATTCTCTACTAAAACACCCACATTTTCCTCACAAACTAAATAAGAATCCAAAAATGAACATAGATGAGCTCCTAAACGGACAAACAGTAGAGAGAATGTCAGTTTTTCCTGATACTTCTGCCTAATTCAGGGTTTGGACACCCAAAAGTTTAGCTGTATGTGTTATTTCTTTAAAGGGTGGAACTGGGCTCCCAAACCAGAAGCACAGGTGAAGTTCAGTCCATTAATTTAGGAGAAGATAGGAGGTCAACAGTGAAATGTCAAGACAGGCAACATAATCAAGACCCAGCAATTAACGTGGAAGATGAACATGCAGAATACAAATAAAACACTACATCAAAAGAGCTTCACCTCTGCTGGATAGTTAAGAAGAGAGGTGTTACATTCTGTAAGGGTTTCAAAAAGTAAACAATGGAAAACTAGGAACGTGTCCTGTGGTATTTCAGAGACTAGAAAAGCCTGTGGTCTTGTTTGCTGCCAAAGTTTCCAGGTAAGTTTTTAATTTTATCCTTCTTCACCTAAGCCTGTCAAGTTAATTGGCAGATACAGAGATGTGCATGAAAACTTATGAAAATCAGTTCCACTCACCTCTGTGAAATATTTACACAGAAAATAACTACAAAAATCTTTCTTCAGACTTTCAAGATAACATTTTCTTGAACAGGTTCTGAGAAAAACCCTATTGTATATGGACCTTTCCACAAGAAGCTGTGTTGGTGCTTTTGGGTTCCCCACTTATTATGTTATATAACACCCTGACTGTGGCTCTAGGTATTACTCCAGTAGGCTTTGCTACTATTTGTTATCATTTCATGACAGCCTCCAGACACGACACTGCTCCAAATAAAACAGATGGCTGTTTCCACTAATGTCAGTCAGAGCAAGGTCCACTGTTTTGATCCTGTACTTTGAGCACACAAAACACAAAAACACACTCGCTTATATTTTAAAGTCACTGTCAAATTAAGTACAACTACAATGACTAAACTTTAAACAAAGTTCTGTATTTAGATCCTGTCTCCAAATATCAAGATTTTTCACCATACATACGGTATAATGTCCTAGTTAGGCCAATCAAACCCCAAGTTCTTGGCCTGAAAAGCAGACTCCACAGCCAAATAAAATAGCACTGGGGATCTGTTATAAACATTTCATGAAAAATTGTCAAACCCGGAGTTTTCAGCCCTGTGACTATATTTTATATCATAAAGGACTGAAATTCGTTTTATAATTAATTAAGCTATTTTTTAGTTTTTCTATAAGTTTTAACAGGTATTTGAAAATGGCTCTGGTATAAATTAATAATATGCTATACCTTTTAAAAATAAAATACTTACTAAAACACTTTCCTGCCCAGAACACTGGGACATAAAAATATATTTTTATAGGTATAAGTCTGGAAAACTGCATCCACTCACAAAAGTATTTGTAACACTACAATTACTATTAGTCCATCCTTATGTGCAGTGATCAAGAAAATCCTTTGTATCTTACACGCAAACAACAACATGAGAATCCACTGCTGCATAAAACAAATTTTCTCCCATACAGCTATCAGAGCAAATTCTTTGTCTGTTTAATTAATTTTGCTATTTTTTATTTTATATCACTATTGTTATCAAGTAAATGTTTAATTTTTAATTAATTATTATTTCTAATTCTTGGTGAAATGTATTACATTTCTAATGTCATTGTCTTGCAAATACAAGGCATACCGCTTTTTATTTACCTTGTATTTACTGATTTTTTAGTATTTTTTCATTATCCTTTCTTGTTTAAAGAATTTTCCATCTTATAAAAATAAATGTTCATTCTACCCTTTCCTGCAACTTTAAAGCTTTGCACTAAAATTGTGTGTGAATACTCATTTTTTTTTGTTTTTTTCTTTCCTTCTGGATTCTGTTCTACTTCTATTTCTTTTTCATTATGTTTGGTGAGTTTAATTGTATATAAGTATTTTATATAATGGTTTAGTACTCTGGTGGGATAAATTGCTACTACTTCTTTTGAAGATTAATTTTTACTCAAATCACTGTCAAATATATTCAAAAAGAACAAGCTTGTGATCTTGGTATTTTTTTTCTCTGTAGTTTTGCCTGAGTAAGATTTCACCTTTAGGTCATAGACAGATCAGAAACAGGGAGAAATCTTATTATATTTTTATATATATATATTTATTAATACATTTTAAGATGTATTTCGTTCAGGAACAAAAGACTTTTCAAACAGAAACAAATACTCTTTTCTCCTCTCCTTTTTTTCAAGTGCCAGTACAAAGACCATTCAACTGTCCAGGTTTGGCAAGCATGCCCAGTGCTAATGTGTCACCTTCCAAAGGCACCTTTTGAATAAACATAAGGAATCAAATTAATAATATGTTCCATATATTAACATAGTGTAGGATGGTGCAATTAGCCTTCTGAGAATCTAGTACTGCATGTGGGAGAACATAAAGTATAACTATTTTGGCATGTAAACACCTAGACACTAATGGCATAAGCTCACACAAGTAAGGATTGTATCCATAAAGCAAATCCTTTCCCTTGGTTTTTATTTCATTTGAAAAAGTCAGAACTTAAAGGAGTTGTAAGACTGATGGGTCACTTTGAAACTGCATATCCTTGAGCTGGCATCATTCCTATAAAATTTAGTCCATAAGGAATATTATATTGCCCTACACAGCTAATAAAGAAACTTTTTTTTAACAGACTCAGACTGATGTATGTTAAAATGGAGAGGAAAGCATTCTAAAGACTTTTAAAGAAGACAACTCTACTCCATCCTTGTCCTCAAAAGCATGAGTTTCGCAGCACTTTACATGAAGATATGTAATACCCAAAAATATTAAATAAAAAACATTTGTAAAGATCTATCTGCATTTTTCATGGAAGGTTATCTTTTACACATTTATGAGTATAGCTCTCAGAGACAAGTTTTACCGAAGATAAAATATAGGTTACCAGGAATGGCAATTGAAGTACCCTGCAAACTCTTGCCCTAATGACAGACTATGTTTGTTTATTATGTATGTGGGTGAAGGAGTGACCTGGCTAACTGTGCTGCTTCAGCTGAGCAGGTACACTGAAAAGGTTTACCTACAGGAATGGTCAGCAAGAGTTTAAATTAAGAATCTGAGATTCTTCTTTCTCTACTTTTGGTGAGGTTACTACCTTGGCTAAATAATGCTTCTTTTCTAGCATGAAATGTCATGTCTGTAATCCCTAGATTCTTTCCTAATCTTTATTTCTCCACAGTATTTTCTACTTTTGTCTTCTTTTTCTTTTACCCTACTGCAGTGCTTCCTTGTTAGTTGAGATACTCCTCTTCTGTTCTCCTTCCTCTGCCTCAGAGGCCCGGTCTCACACATTAACTCATTTCCTTTATTCTCTCCATTACTTATTAACATATCAATGTCATCTGACTCCTCCTCCTTCCAGTACAAACACTCCTTAGTTTCTGTGTCCTTAAAAGGCCTGCTGTTGTCCACATTTGTTTCTCCAGTTACAGATCACCTCTCATTTACTTAATAACAAAGCATGCACGGTTTGCAGGCAGGTTTGGTGAAGGTTTTTTTGCAGTCCTCTTGTCTATCATACCTTTTGCCCCGAATTTTCCCATGAAATTATTCCTGACATTCTTTCCAATGATCTGTTCCTAGACATAACTGACAATAAATGTTTCATCTATACTTGCTTCCATCTATCAAGCTGCCTTCAATACAGCTGATAATGCTTTTCCTGGATTTTAGATCTCTCTTGGATTCCATGCTGCTTCTCTGTCCTGATTATCTTTTATAAGTCCCTCAGAAGAGCATCCTTATATCCCAGTCAGTTCTCACCAACATTTCACAGAAGTCTGTCCTTACTTTTCTCTTTCCCCCACTTATATATTAACTTAGATAATATCAAGCCACTATTTCTCTAAGCATGACTCACAGTTAAACTTCTCTTCCAGACCAATCTCCATACCAGTCTAGTCATTCACCATTATTTCAACTCCAACAAGATTAGAACAAGGGTCCTGATTTCTCTTTCAGTGCAATTTTTGCTCAAACTTTCTCCATCACTGTAGTCAGTAACTTGCCACTGGGACAGGTAAATTGGAGATTATCTGCAACTCCAGTTTCTTTCTACATCATCACCTCTAGGTTATGTGCTAGTCCTAAAAATTTTTGCTGCTTAAGATCTCAAGGATATGGTCTTCCACATTAATTTAAACAGCTAAAACATTTATCTAGGTCTAGGACTCATTGCAACCATGTCCTTTTACCTCAGCTAGTTAATTACTGTTATCCTTCCTTTCTTTCACCACTGTCACCCCTTAATTCAAAACAAAACTGTGACTATGCACCACCGTCTCTTCCTTTTTTTCACTGCATCAGACCTAAGCTAATAATTTTCACTACCAAATTTTCAAAGTTTGTTCCTGCATCAAGCTTTGAGCATCTTGCTTACGGGTGCACAATTCATCTGTGTTGGACATAAATGCAACAAATAATTCTTTAGCCTGCCCTTACATTCAAAAGAACCAAATAGCTGTGGAATACTGCAAAGTGTTAATTACTACTACATCAATGTATTTTACTTGCATGGATGAAAATTTGAAATTCAAAACTAAATTGATAGGTAGCATGGGAAAACCAAAAAGATGACACTTGAGTTCCAAAAAATAAATTACTTCTAAGAAGTTTATAAACATAACTGTAATAATCTTTGGGGTTTCCTGTCAGGGTAGTATAAAAGAAGAGAATGTAAGGTATACTGTTAGTCTTCCAAACTATTAAATCTTGAAGGTCATTAAGAGCAAATGTCCATGTTTGATAAAGTTTTTTCAAAGAATGACCAAAGCCTCCATACAGACTTACAGACAGAGAAATTCTTACATGTTTACTCTGAGCAGCATAAAGAAAACTCACAGGCAAGTGGAGAAAATAACTGTGATTTAAAAATTCAAAGAGGTATTATTCCTTAATATCTCAGTGCTTAAAATTGAAAAGATTTACTATTTTCAAAAGATTTCATGTATAGCTATACATAACAGTCTTTATATAACCCCTCAGTTAAAAAAAGGACCATACTACATCAGCAGTAATAATATTACTTGCATGTCTGAAAAAAATAGCTCAAAATGGACATTCAATAAAAAATGCTAATGCCAAACAGTTTAATTTTCTTTGGAATATGGAAGATTTAACTTTGGGCATGATGAATGGGGGACTGGTGTGAAATTCCACTATTCACAATTGCTCACACACTGACCACAGAATTTCTCCATAGCACAAGACAATCTATAACAAGTGAGGGTAAGCAATCTCTGAATGCTGTGACAAGCAAACACACAATGAATGCTCATGAAGTAATTTAAAAAAAAAATATTTATGTTCTTACCTTGTTGCAAACTCTCTGCCTCATCTGTTGGAGGTTTAGAAAATGCTCTCGTGCTTGTCCAAAAGAAATACATCCTTAACAAATGTCTAGAATTCAGTCAAAATAGGTAATTCTGACCATTTGCTTTTCCCTGTGGCTTCCTGTGTTTTCTTTCCCTTGCTACACGTTTCTTACCTACATTTAATTCACTGTCATCCTTCTGTCCCACTTCCAACCTGCTCCACTTCTGACTCAGCACCCATGCAGTTTCCAAAGCAGTCTCTGTGCACAGTTTCCTTGCAGATCCAAAGCTATGCAGAAGCCTAGATGGTGACTTTACTTCTGGCAACACCACTGCCCTGTCAATACTTTTGACAAGCATGCAACACTTGACAAATAACAATTTCTTAAGAAAGCTGGCAACTCAAAAGTTTCCCATTATAACTTCTGCATAGAAAATCATTAAAAAACAAACCAGCAAAGATGGAAGTAACAATTTTTCTGCAAATACTTTTATGGCTGATCTTGTTCTGTTACTTGATATAAGGCAAAGAACAAAATTAGAGAGTGTTGATAACATCAGGCTACCACTCATTAGTCATCTTCAGCATCCACAGTCCATTAATATGAGACAGAGACACATGAGCTATTCTGCAAATATTTCACTTTCTGAAACATTCATTTGCGGGACATCTTTTAAAACCCTACTACCGAGCTGGTAGATTTCATTGACAGTCCCTGACACAGTTACAATATTGCACCTTGTATCACTGAAAAGTGATTTTCAATATGGACAGTTACAATCAGGAGCTGTGTTGTTAACTAAGCCTATACAGAGTTTCTTTTCAAACTGTATTTGGGAGCATTTGCATTGACTTACAAAAGTAAGCCAGAAATGGCTGATCATCATTGCTGAATTTCCAGAGAAAAGTAGTGTTATGTACTGCCCAGCTGAGCCACCTACCAATAAGAGATTCCTTTAAATTACACTGGGGCAGCTTGGATAAGGACATGTGGAAATCAAAAAGTGCTGTCAACAGTTCCACAAGATTTAATTATCCACACATGGTATCACATCTAGCTATCCAAAAAATATTTTTTCAGCTGTACTGTAAGAAAAAGATTGCTGCTTAATTTTACTCCCATTTAGAAATATTCAAACATGTGAAAGCACAAAAAGATCATTAATTTGCTTTCATTTACTTCAATCCCACAAAAGACTTCTTTGCCATTATCTGTCAGAAAAAATTTTTTTTATTTTTCTCAAAGAATTAATTAACTTTTATAAAATATCTGTATTTTTTTAATAGTATGAGGGAATAAATATCTCCAGTGACAAGTGACAATGTTTATAGCATCACAATTATAAGCAGATTATAATAGCAGGCACAAATGGTTCAAGGTACTGAATACTAGTTAGACCTGAAGATTTCTTCAGAATAAGATGGCAAATTATAGATTTCCTGATGATCTCTACAAGTGTGTGTACATATAGAAAGTCTTACCTATTCATGTACCACAAAACAGTGATGTGAATTCAAAAGCAAAAAGGGATAGTCTATTCTTTCATCAAACTAATTTACACAAGAGTATGTATTCACCATCCAAGAAATCAATTGTGAAATCAACCTGCTGAGAGGTAATAGTTAGCTTCAGATTCACATTATGAATTTTGGAGATAAATGAAACTAAGCTGATTTTTCTGAATTCTTTATCAAGCAAACTTGTAATAAATTCAAATACACTGTCAAATTTTAGCTTGCAAATTCAATGATCAATGTTGATCTAGAAACAACCTTTCAGTTTTGTAGCCTCATCAACTATGGTTTTCTGAATATCAAATGACAAAAAAGAAAAAGAAAAGAACCCTAATTGCAGCTAAAAGAAAGACTTCACCAGTGTATCTCTTTTCTCATATTATTAGGGAAAGGGGGGTATAAGGACAAATGGAGACCTTACAGATTTCAATAACTAAATGGAGTGGTTTATGTGCTTGCATAAATAACCGTAGAATTACCAGTAGCTCACTCCTAACCGCCCTTAAGGCCACTTGGTGTGTCCGAATTAACCAACACTAATGCAGTGTACTTTCTTGTTTCTTTCTTTGTGATCCCTTTTTTTTCCCCAAAAAACTGAGCGGTGTAGACTCTCATCAGGTTTACTGCAAATATACAACATAATGCAGTAGAGAACTGCAACAGTGTCTTCTCATAAACCAATTAAAGATATTTCATGAAAACACTAGATCCTTGCTATGATATTAGAAGCTGTTTCATGTTACTGAAATACTTTTCAAGACAGACAAGAAGAAGCACACAAAAAGTGGAAAGAATGTCTTTTTGTTCACTTTTTACTTTAAAAGTATGAAAACATCTTTTCTGGAAAGCTGAGAAAACATGTGTTAATAATTTGTCCAAAATGAAAAAAAGTCAGAAATTAGTAAACAAATGGCACTCTAAAATGAAAACATCCACAAAACTCTAGTATGATTCAACCCTAATAGCTGTTTATAGCAACATGCTTCGTCTGTATTTTCTTCATTTGTTTCCACTTAAAACAATTTTTCTTGTTATTGCAGGATTTGCATTTTATAAAAAGAAAGACATTAGACTGCATTTATGAAGAATAAACATATAGTACTGAGACTAATGAAAAGAAAAAAAAGGCTACTTTGCTGGTTTGTCAAGGCTAAATTTCAATTTGCCATCTCTGACATAAATATATTAATATAAACCACTAAGAATTGATAAGTGCACTGGCATATGAGGAATACATGGAAGGCATTGAAATCATCAGCCATAGAAGAGATTTTTAAACAAAGGAGCTGTGCTACTGGAAGCAGTGTCATTCTTAAGAGAGTCAATAAAAAGAAACTCTGCTCTAATAAGAAGGTAACTGAAGTGATTCACTTCCATACTAGGAAAACATAATTCAAATCAACATTACCCCACAGCATTTTGGCACACAATTTCTTTCAACTTCAAAGTTTGGAAAAATTCTGTGGTTTGGCAATAGAGCAGCACAAGGGTGCAACTCTACACAGTATTGTGAAGTAAAACTGTTCTTTCAGAAGAGTAAAACGATACCAATTAATGTAAAGGGTTTACTTATTTTTAAAGATATTGCAAGATGTGTAATCAAATATTCTGATCTTTCACTACTTTACCACAATCCAGGAGCCATACCTTCCTCCATAATCACAAACTGAGTTGTAAACTCTGATTTTCTTCACTGAAATATTAAAAGGCAGTTAACCAAAGTATTTCTGAAAATGAGACTGTGACATGTGAGACTGTTTCATGTGGACTTTTTATTTATGCAGTATCTTCTTTTTCTATAATGTCTCCTTCCCATATGAGTGGCTGTCACAAGGTTAGCCATGCTTAGCAGAGTTCAACAAAGAACACATCTATAAACACAGAGCATTACTCTCATTAAAGCCATAGTGTCTACCTGAAACTGTTCCTCCCAGGAAACTCCTGGACCACCCACGATACATCCTATTTAGGAGCTATTTGTTATTGATGGACTCTCCAAGACTGCCAATATATTATGACCATCCATTGTGGGTTTGCTTGAGGAATGCAACTCAGGCCATTCGACAACAACAGTAGGAGTCTCCCTGAGTTGAGTTAAAGGACTAAAAGCTCAAACACTGAATAAAAGATCTAGCAAATGAATAAATGGTAACTAAATAACTGACTTAAGAGCAGCTTCCCCTTCATTCCATCTTCAAAAAGGATCTGTAAGCCAGAAGCCTAAATCACTTGAGTGTTTCTATATCCTGCTATTTAGTCCATAAGCCAACATCTGTAGCAGATACCTTACACTCTTGTGTATGAAAGCCTGGAAAAGTACAAAACCCTCTGATTCATTAGTATGGGCTGCATGTTTTTGCAATCTACTTACATTTCCAGACTCCAATTTCACTATTAATACAGAGCCACTGTTGTCTTGTGAGTATCTCTGTCATGAACATTGCTGTATGATCCAGCTACACTCCAACAGAATATTGTTCCCACCAACTACTGTATAAATCTCATTCATTTTGCTGTTCTCTTAGTTTTAACTGTAGCAGAATTTATTTTTACTTTCAAATCTTTCCAATTTTTAAATCTAGAAATTTGTAACTTAGAAGCATGGTAGAAATGAAAATGAAAGGATGCACATTGGACACGGTTTGAATATTGTCCATTAATGACCTGTAACTTAAATTTAGCTCTTAGGAAGCCCTTCATTCTGCATCTTGACTATAACTCTGATGGACCCTCTCATTTGTTCTCCTTTTGAACTGTAAGGCTGTACTTTGTGTCCATCATGCAGAAAGCAGCAAACATTTAATAAATCAAATAACGTCAGAAATAAAGGCACACATAGCTAAGTTGTAAGGCACTTTGCCATCTAATATATAATTTCCTACTAAATTAAAGTAAGTGATTTTCAATACTGTTTTTTATAGTCTATTCATTGGCACCACTTCTTTGAAACCACTGCACATTAAAACTCCCAAAATAACTCAGTGGAACAGGAAGTGTTTACAGAAGTGGGACCTTTAAAACTGTGACAGTTTTTCACTTCAGCTGTAAGCACTATGACAGGGTAGCCAGCTGTACTGATGTCAATCAAATGGATGTCAGATCTGATATCATACAGCTTATTTACAAAACTCTTCATTGAAATAAATAAAAATCTCTGGCTTCTTTAGAGTTTCCATTGTAGCCTAATAGGTTAACAAAAAACCTCTTCCTATTCTAGCATAAGTCTTAATTATGTAATTTAATAAATATATTAACGTTTTTCTTTAACTTGCTCCTGGAGAGCAGCCTCTTTCCCTTCAGACCCTATCACATTCTGTTTAGTTTGCACTTCCTTTTTAAAGAGACCAGCAATGCTAGCTCTAGCTAATTGTATTACCTCTCCTTACATGCAAATAGGAGAAAATATGACTCATTTCACTGTACAAAACTCCATCACATTGGTCAATTTTAATATATTGGTTACATATTAAGCACATTTTCCTGGAAGTTTAATAATGATTTTTCCTTTTAAAATAACATATGTGAAAGATTTCTGCCGTTCTAATACACACCACAGTTGCATAATATGCAACCTGACTTAGATAACAAGGAGTTTTATTAATGCAGCATTGCTTCCTTTTCATAAAGGTCTATTTTCCTCTGGATGGTACTCACCCTCTGTGGCTGAGAGATTTGCAATGTCTAAATGTGTCTGGATGATACAGCCTGGGGATCAAAATATATTTTGTTCATTAATTATTCTATCCTATATCAATATGCCTACAGAAAGGAAGTTCATTTTATTGCTGGGTAATCCACCTTTTTCTGGAAAATATTTGTCAGATAGCAAATCCTAAAGACAAACCATGTTCTTAAATTACATATTGAATATTTAAATATTTTCAATAGAAAAGGATATTCTGTTTAAAAATAATAAAGGCACATAACTCTTACTTAAAGTGGAATCATATATATTTCATACAGACCTTTGTGTCTTGAAACACCGCACTTAACTTTCATAAAGGACCTTATTATTTACAAGATGTTTTAAAACTCTGTGTCCATATTTAAAGTAAAAGTAACAGGAGCTGTTCAAGTCATGGGATACCAATGCTTGCATAACACTTGGTAAGTCAGCGGGAAAACTAGCTAAACATGCCAGACTAGCAGCTTCCCAATGGAGAGTGTATCATATTCTGCAGTGCAAACAAAACATTTTGAAGTTGAGTCACTCATAGACAGAATTTGTTCCAACCTTCAAATATAGAGTAAGTCTGAAGTTTGGAAAGAGAAGGCACTTGAAATGAAAAACACTTCTCTCAGTAAGTACCATAGCTGCTTACATAAATTATTGATGGAAAACCTCAAAAGTTTCATTTCAGAGGTGATGCCAACGTTTCAGGTACTAGCTGGAACCTATTCAAAGCTTTCAGATCACATCTAGTTTAGAAGAAAAATCAAAGGTAGTCCATGTTCATCTTTCACACTGAAAAACCAGTATTCTGCAAGGTAAAGAAGGGATTTCAGAAATCCTTATGAATTCTGTAATGAATTTTAGCTTGGGTGTGCCTCATTAGGTACTTTTTTAACCTTAAGATGAGTACTAAAGATATATCTCTACAATGGCCCAATGAAAAAATGATTTTTCTAAAACAGTACTTTTTTGTAACTATTATTTCTTGGCATGATAGGCGTTTATAGGAATCTATTGTCATAACTGATGTATTCCCATAAACTTTTGGACTGCTTCTCAAGCAAAACAAAAAAAATTCTCAATTTTGTATCAAACTTCATATTAAAACAGTCCTGAAAATAGAATGCAAGGAATTCAACTTCTAATTAGAATCACAGGAGAAAATGTTACGTGCTCCAGATACAATAAAATACTGCCATGTATAGGGTGACTTTTAGTTTACAGTACATCTTCTTGGAAATTCTCAAGATGTGTCTGATGTTTCCATGTGTATTACTCCTAAGGAATTCTAATAGAAATATGTACCCTTGAAAGGGTAGCATTTATATCACTCTTTGTATAAACTTTAATCTTGAAATATGCCTTTTCTTAGAAAGATAGCTCTACAATTTCTGTTTCCCTTTTTTAATTATTATACTATTTCATATATTTGGCACCATACACTTATTTGAAAAATTCTTTAATATAGGAAGGTTAGCTAAAATCTGATAACTGGAATCAGATGTTGCTTTTAACTACTACAGACTTCTCACCCTCAGTGTTCTGTCCAGATTCAAAGTGGGTAATTAAATTTCAATTACTCTGCTCTACAAAGGCTCCTATACTACACTCATCATCCTATCTCAAACCTAGAATTTTAATTGTTAAAAGCCTAATCTCATTTTGCAATGGCACATATTACATTTCACCGTGATGTATTTGTGCCTTTGCAGGCCCACTGATGAGACAGAGCTAATGAAGGCTAATGGACTCAAACTGCCTACACATGATCAGCATTTGTACAAGAAATCCTTTGCCTAAAATAAAAGGTTTAATATTATATGTAATTTTTCATTGCCTTCAGTATGCCAGACTGTATAGAACTAGGGGAAAAAATAGTATGGAAAGGCTGGCTTTCAAAACTTTTGAACTGCCATAGATATTCAGGAATAATTCTCCCTGTGGAGTCCTTCACTCATCCTGGGAAATATGCTATCAGCATATCAATAATTTTTCTTTTAACATTTTTACCAGTGAAGAACATTTTCATATTGATAGTAGATCTATTAATTTTCACCTTACCCCTGAAGTTTCTGATTACTAAAACATCTCCAGCAAATTTGAACATTCTGAAAGGTCCTTGTTTTCTTTTTTTTTTTCAAATGCTTAAAAGGAGAGAAAACCCAAAACACCAATCGCCAAAACACTCAAGATGAGTGAAAACAGAACTGCAAAATGGAAGATAGAGAACAAGGAGGTTCCTTAAATATTTAGATGATCCATAGAGTTTACATCTGAGAAAGCCATACTTGACAGACTTGTGCTACAACTCAGGAAACTTCCTATCACCTAATTACAATGCAAGGTCTATTCCTAAAAAATACTGTTGAATATATGGCCATGAGTTCTGAACATATATTGTGAGACCATAGATGATTCTGTCTTGACTGTAAGCAAGGGGAAAAAAACTCTATTTCAGCTGAATATACAAATTTATCATTTGAGATTTAAAACTATGAGCACTCTATCTGCTTTGCCAGAAATTTTTCTTGGCATAACAGTGAGAAACAAGGCTCATATTTCACTAGTCAATTTTTAAGACCTGTGTTAGTAGAAGTTGCACAACAAAGTAATTATATTTTCCACTTATTTCAAAATTTCATATTTAATTAAATTGTTAAATTTGAAAGTAAAGAAAACAACATATTATAAATGTATTAATAAAAAACTGTTCTCTCTAACCAGGTTAGAGAGTTACCAGGTTAGTTACCATCATGACTAAATGTCTGTAGAAGTAAAAAAGCCAACTTTTTTAAAAAAAGTTTTTCTGGAACAATCAATTCAATGTAGAATTTCACAGCTTTCACACTTTATCAGAAAAGTGCTTCTTTCATTAGTTTCAAGTGCATTTTTAATGTGTCTAGGTATAATGGATACGGTACACACAGATGATAAATATATACACCTATTCCGACAAATATGGGTAGAGAACAATTCTAGATATTTCTTTAGGATTTAGCTATCCTTGTTTCTCAAAGTTTCTGCATCACAGCAATTGTACTTCCCCTTGAGCAAGTTCAGTAATTTTCTAAATGGATGCTTGAGTTCCAACTTGTTAATAAGCAAAAGGTTTCACTTTGTCCCAAAAATTCTAGATAAAAACATAATCCTTTCTTCTTTGAGCATTTTTGATACAAAAACAATTCCTGCACTTTAGAAAGCCACAGATAGAGAGGCCCCACGAGAGCAAAGTCTATAGAGTCACACCAAGAGAAAAACTGGCTTGTAAAATAATTTTTATCTTAAATAAAGTTGTACTCAATAATCCATAATAATGAATAAATAGATTTTAACACATTATGGGGATTCAGAAAAGACCATTAAATGATAAGATTTGACATGTCTGCATTAGCTGTAAGAAAACTTGAATAATCTGAAGACTGTGAGACAGTTTTAATTCTTGTGAGCATTGGCTCTGAAACAGATTCAGAAAGACAAAAGGAAAGAAACAAAAATCTTGTTTCCACTTGTAATCTTTGTGACGTGTCCTTGAAAGTTTTGAGTTTTGGAGCTCAAAACCCCTGGCATTTCAGGCAAATGACAGTCTCATCTTTATTCAACTCATGGTGAGCACAAGAAATGGAATGAAATAGAATAATAATGCTATGTTATGCCTGGAGTTATGCCTGAGAAGCTGTGACGTAGTTTGAGGGGTCCACAGAGCAGCTATCTGCAGTGCAGGTCCCAGGCCCACCAAGAAAACCAAGTCAGAAGTGGACACAGGTCAGATGGGACTGAAGGGCCCAGGCTGAGCTGAGACACATCCCCTGGGTCCTTGGCTGGAGACCATGTGGTTGGAGGCTCCAGGGCATGCCTGTCCCAGCCATAGGAGGCCCACTCCCAGGACCCTGGCAGGAGCAGACCTGCACAACTCATAAACTTTCCTTTAGACAACGATGGTTGACCACTTTGAAGAAGAGTATTGGGCCAATGGACCTTTGCTCTGATGAGCGCTGCTGTTCTCAAGCTCTCTTGTTTTAGCATTTTTTTCCACAGAAAACAGGTCAGGCATTTCTAAAATTTTTTAAAAGGAGAAAAAAATCCACAGGGAAATGAGCAGGTATTGCTCACCTCAAAAACATTTACAACCATTTAGTTGTAAATTTAGGAGCACACCCTGCTTCAGACTGAGCACTGCGTCTTGGAGCCTTGCGAGTGTCAGAGATGCAGGGGTTTGACATCCTGTGCAAACCCAGCTGAACTTGATGAACACAAACTTTAAAAAAACCACACTTCACATATGCTTTTTGCAAATTTGTTCAGTCATTCAAATCATCATAAGATGATCCACAGCTCTCACACCCATCAGAAGGTACATGCCTTCTTCCCACAAAGGGACACAGCTGACACCTAGACTGGAACATGATTAGCCACTCAGTCTCTTCTACTAATGCAGGGCTGGGAAGAAATATGAGAGATTCCCTAAGCATGTACTGTTAGGGAAAGGAGAAGATAGAATAAAATTCAAATTTGAATTTGAATTATAAATTGAATTAGAATTACAATTAAATAGAATAGGACAGAATTCAACTGGAAGAGACCTACAAGGATCATCTAATCCAACTCCCTGATCATTTCAGGGCTGACCAAAAATTAAAGCATGGTATTAAAGCATGGTACATTGACCAGGAAGCCTGTTCCAATGTTTCACCATCCTCTCTGTAAAAAAATGTTTCATCACGTCAACTCTACACCTCCTCTAATGGATGTATCTTTGAGCCATTCCCACATGTCCTGTCACTGGACATTAGGGAAGGGAGATCAGCACCTCACTCTTCACGTTCCCTCCTCATGAAGCTGTAGAGAGCAATGAGGTCACTATTCAGCCTCTTTTCTCCAAACTAGACAAGCTCAAAGTCCTTAGCTGCTCCTCACAGGATTTGAAAGCCTGCTATGATGGAGTGACTGCAAGGGTCCACAAGGGAAAACAGATTGTTGTCATCTACCTAGACGTGTGAAGGCCTTCAACAAGGGCCCACATGACATCCTTATCTCCCAACTAGGGAGATTTGAACGATTTGAAGGGTGGATTTGAAGGTTGGATAGGGAATTGGCTGGATGGGCACAGCCATACTGTTGTGGGTCTATGTCCAGGTGGTGGCCAGTTGTGACAGCTATCCCTCAGGGCTTCATCTTGGGACTGGTGGTCTCTAATATCTTTCTCATTTAAAAGACAGTGGGATTGACTGCACCCTCAGTAAGTCTGCAAGATGACCTGAAGCTGAGTGGTGCCACTGACACAACAGAAAGAAGGGATGCCATCCAGGGGGACCCGGACAAACTTCAGAAGTGGGCCTGTGAGAACCTCATGAGATTCAGTAAATCCAAGTGCAAGGTGTTGCACCTGGGTCAGAGCAATCCCAGCCATGAGACTACAAGAACTAATTGAGAGCAGCCCTGCAGAGGAGGACTTGAGGGTTCTTGTGGATGAGAAGCTGAACATGAGACAAGAGTGTGCACTCCCAGCCCAGAAGGCCAGCCACATACTGGGCTACGCATAAGAAGCATGGCCAGCAGGTCAAGGGATATGATTCTCCACCTTCACTCTGCTCTGAAGGAGACCTAACCAGGGATAATGCATCCAGCTCTGGGGTCCTCAGCACAAGGAAGATGTGGACCTGTTGGAGTATATTCACAAAATGATCAGAGGAGTGGAGCACCTCTCCCATGACAAGCTGAGAGAGCTGGGGTTGTTCATCCTGGAGAAAAGGCGGCTCCAGGAAGATCTTATTGTGAACTTTCAGTACTTAAAGTGTTTTATAGAAAAGGAGAGCGACCCTTTACACAGGCAAATAGCGATAGGACATGGGTTGATGGTTTTAAATTAAGAGATTTAGATTAGATGTTTGGAAAAAATACTTTACTCAGAGAGTAGTGAAGCAATGAAACAGGTTGCCCAGGAAGGTTGTGGATGCCCCATCCCTGGAAGGGTTAAAGACCAAGCTGGATGGGACCCTGAGCAACCTGGTCTAATGGGTGGCAACCCTGTCCATGGCAGAGTGACTGGAAATAGATTCTGTTTAATGTGCCTTCCACCCCAAGACGTTCTATGATTCAGGTTAAAGAATGACACACATATCACACTGACATTTTAAAAGAGTCTTCATAATTGTCATTCTTCTTTCTCCATATCTAGCTTCTCTCTGCAGTGAACGGTGTTGGTCACTCATTACCTGGTCACAGAAGAAAAAGGCAGTGGCAGAGCCAGTGTGATTCTCTCCAGATGTTAGCAGAGGAGCAGAAATGAAGGCATTAAATGTTGGAATAAGTCCCATATTTGTGTTTGTTTCTGGTGTAGTATGATATGGTATGGCACGGCATGGCAAGGTATATCAGCAGGGAAGTTATCTATTTCTTTCAAGAAATGTTCTTACATGAGTAAATAACTAGCTGGATAGAATACAGCTACAGTTTTGTGAAAAACCAAGCCACAGTGTGCCTCAGCAGCTACAATATTCCAGACAGTTACATTGTGAATGATTTATGAAAAAGCACAGATCAACCAGTCCCTTCAGGTGAAAATATTGGCATTTTAATGCATTTATTACCATAATTTTTAAACATTTCAAACACCATTCTTCAGAAACACAGGAGCAAGGATGATTGCAGATGTTGAATATGTCTATGAGATAAGAAAAAGGGGCACAGGATCCCCTTATCAACGTGTATTTTTCCCTGCCCACTCCAGCACACATCACAGCCCTGAAAGCAAGAAGGCAAAGCAAAAGTCTCCCTAGCTGCCAGATCAGCTCACAAGGAAAACTTGTTAGGGAGTGCAGAATCAAGCACTTCTGAGACTGCTGTACTTTATGCAGTGGACTGGAAGAAAAGAGGCACAAAAGGCAGCTTTAAAGAATTTCTGCTTCCCGCCTTTCCCCTTTACACTGAACACAGTTCAGATACAGCCAGGAGCTGGGCCAAGATGTTTGGTGTGGCTATATCATACTCCATCAGTCAGCTGGAATCATTTTATGTTGCTATTTTAATTTAAGACAGAAGTTGAGTCTGTTTTTCTTTTCATATTTAATCTGTTAGCTCAGACTTAGCTCTCCCTTTCCCCAAAAGCTCATTTAGAATGCAGCTTATTCCACACTTCATTTTGACTGTATTTCATCTAAATATATTTTTAATGGCTGAACTCCGTTTTGTTATACATCCACTATACGTTTGTATCATGACTGCCGATTAATTTGGCTTTAAATTTCTCAAAGATTCTTCTCCCAGGAAGGGAGACTCTTCTTCGAATGCAAACGCTTGAATTTGAATTGAAATGGAAGGAGAAGCTTTGTACCTGTTCTACATGAAAAGCCCAGAAATTTTAGAACTGGAGCTTCCCCCAGAATGATTCCTAGTGTCAGCAAATGTTCAACTTCATTCTATGAATACTATCTGTTGAGCAAGTTAAATGCAACACTTTTAAAGAAAGAGAAATAAGATACCTTGACAGCTTCCTAAAGCGCTACATAAGAGAATTAAACTGTAATTCCTACTTCTCTATAAAAAACGTAGCTGAACAAACTCCTAATCATTAGTCCTTTAGTTCTTCCTGTTTGGCAAAGCTTCCTTATTTCAGCTCCTCCGGACACAGGAGGAGACTTTATTCAAAGTACACTTCACAAAATAGTTTTCTACATGCCCCTTCATGGAGCATGAAAAGCAGATGCTCACTTGCTTATCCCTTTCAATATCGTATTATTGACTCCTACAAGACAGTTGTGTAGTGTGTGAAGGGAGCAAGAGAGGTTTATCTCATCTGGAAGCTTCCCTTTATGTCCTTTGAAAAGCTGGGTTTTTTTCTGAGGCACTGAACACACCAATTTTCAGAACTGTTATGTAAAGATCAACCACTGGTTCTCAGCAGCTCTGAAAACCAAGTCACAGGCATGTCACTTTTCCTATCTTTTTCAAAAAGAAGGCTTAGCTAGAAGTGCAGAAACTATAGGTCTTAACCTTGCAGCTATCACTTCTTACTCAGGGCTTTCATTCTCTCCCTCCAGGCACTCTCTTCATCTCTCCAACATCATCACTTCACTCCATACATATGTTCTTTCCCTCCAGTTCTTAGTCCCCACCATTCTCTCTTCACTCTCTATCTGACAGTTTCCAAGAAGCTGTCTGTTCTCCAAATTATCTCTATGACTACAGTTAGTGCCTTTCCTTCCCACTCCCAGCCAACCCTCTCTGTCCAGTCCACAGGGAACAATGTCTAGATGCTCGGTAAACAAAATTCACAGTGAACAGCTGAGTAACCACTTGTTTCATACCAGCCCTTTTAACCTCATGGTGCCATTCAATAAAGTATCTACCCTTGTAAGAAGTACCATAAAGATTTTATGACGAACATGCTATGAATTGAGAAGCTTGCCTCTGCAAGCATATTTGTCTAAAATCATGTGGTGTACAGCTGTTGTTTGCTGGCAAAACACTTAAAATGGATGGAGTATTCAATGATTAAACTGAATTATATTGTTCTTTCTAGCTTATAGAAGGCTCTTCCTTTCTCTTTTAAAATATGCCGTCCTTCTTCATATGTTTTCAAATGTGCTTGCAAGAATTTTTTGGTATAAACAATTTTTTTCACTAAACGACATCAACTCATATTTTGCTATATTGATACACAACATTACTGGAGTTTGTTAGAACTGCAAAAGAAATTATCTTTCTGCTCTAAACAGAGACATATATGTTCAGTGATGAACTCTTAATTCTGAATTCTCAGGGACTGGAATAAACTCAGTAGGACTATCTGCTGTGTCACACTGGTAGGTTCTCCACAGGCTCAACCACCCTTGTAGCAGGAGTGTGGGACACCCCAAGGCTCAACATCCTTTTCTGTCAGAGCAGTTTTTAAGACGGCAAGGGCCAAGATCTGCAAACATAACCAGTGGCTTAAAGACAGCAGCCAAACAAAGCACTGTAGGAAACCAAGCCCACTTTGAGGATTTCCACAGGTGGGTAGACCTGAAGATCCTCTTTTCCCCCAAGATACTTAGACTAGAACTTCTCTGCTTCGGCTCAATTTCTAAAACCATTTAACTGTTGGAAGTTTTAAAGTTGAACAGTTATGCAATTCTCCAAACCTGAAGACTATCAACATTTTTAACATGTTGTAAGCTTGTATACTACACAGTTGTATCAGTCAGTGACTGCTAATAATTTTTTTTTAAAGCCCCATCTTGCATAAAAAAACCCCAAAGTTTAATTCATGTCACAATGATTTGCTTGCTCAACAATACTCCAGGTGCTGTTACCTGTTGAAGAGAACTTTTTACCCCGATTTCTCCCTCTCATAAGTCTTAGAGTCTTACAGAATAAGAAAGGGCACATGCAGCTGCCTTGGACTGCTTTACATGAATGTCTTGGTACCATTTACAAGTTGATCTGGAACAACCCATGAAAGATGAGGACAAATTGCATTAACTGCCATCCCATTTTTTCAATTAATACCTTCGTAATAAATCTGAACACTTGAGGATGAAAAAGAGAAGGATATTGAACATGATGGTGAATAAAAATAAAATACTAATAAAATTTAATCAGACTTATACTTTAGTAATTTGGATAGAAAAATTAAACTGCAATGTCCATTAAATTTAGGAAATTTCCACTCTATATCCTCATTCACTTCGCTGAGATTAACCAAATGTGAGTACATAGATTTAGCTGAAAGTTCAAGAAGACAAGGACAGAAATACATTAAACCTCAGAAATCTCATGGATGAGGTCAGCAGGAGGCTCTTTTTTTTTCTTTTTAATGCAACTGTCTCTTTTGGCTGTCGGTAAAGGAAATATCTTCTTACCAGACATAAACTGCAGTACAATCTTTGGCAAAGACAATCGTCATACAAAGACTGAATTACTCTTAAACTGCATAAGGAATATTTAAGGAAAGAGAATGGGTTTGTGAAATGAGTAAAGAGTTTAAGAATTGGTATCAAGACAAATGAGAGCATGCTGGCTTCTCATTAAATATGAAAAACATTAAATGGTCTCTCTCTTTCTTGATCATCTCTGATTAATCATACTCTGCATCAGAAGGTTCTCAGCCAGGCCAGCTGACCAACTGCAAGTGTAGCCTGAGCTCACCAAAAACATGAAACTACTTCTCAGTGTATCAGTAGGGTGGTAGGAATGCATGCTGATTTCGAAGTCACGATTCTGTCATGGAAAAATAATTTCCATCACAGCATATACCAATACTCAACTTCACAAAAAACAGCAGATGACAATAGTGTCCCCATTTGCTTTCATCCTGCTTCAAAAACATTTCAGAGATTATTTATTGTTCCCATATTTGGAAGATAAGACTCGCACCCTTTTTAACTTAAACTGACTCAAATGTGTTATAATTAATAACTACAGTTATTATAGTTAAACAGTATAACAACCCTTAATGTATATTCCCTAAAATAGATTAAAATGCTATCAATGGTTTTGGTAAGATAAATATTTTTCCCTATATAAATTTTGAACAATGAGTGAAAACCAGGAAGTGACAATAAGGAGCTAAAACTGAGAAACCATCTTGAAAACTAAGATAAATGCAAAGTTTCTAACTTATTCCCCTTCTCCAGCTTTCATAGCAATCATTTTATAAATCATTGCAGAGTAGCATATGATGAAAGCAACAATGCCCCCTATAATAATATTATATCCATCCAGGGTTTTTCCTTCTTTTCTGGAAGAACACTTGTGGAAGGGAGAGTTATAAGAATGGCTGGAATAAGCTACCTTATGGACAGGTGCTGGGCAAGAAACAACTGAACTGGAACACTGACAAAACATCTCACTTTTGGCTGGATCTTTCCACAGCAGAAAGCTTAATGTCTGAATTTCACTCATCAGCCACTTTCTTTTTTCACCCATTTCTCTTTCCCCTGCCAGTGTTTCCCTTTGAATGCAATGGGGCTTTATGCAGTGGCTGTTCAGAATCCAATGTAAATCTTAATTATATTCATTCAAACATTGAATGAAACAAGAATAGAGTCAATTTTAAACCCCTAACCAGTGGCAGCAATAGGTACAAAAATCTTCCAGTACTGGAAACTCTGACTGCCTCATACAAAGACTTTTTTTCAAGGTATGGGATTATTTTCTTCTGATTAATTTATGGTTTTCTTCTTTTCTACTCTACAAGCTTATCATTGCATTGCTTAGCAGCTTCTCCTACTGCCTTGGAATGTAACTTCTTGCTAAATTCTGTGTTGGAAAGCCCAGGTAGGGCTTTTTTGGTTTGGTTTGGTTTTTGGTTGTGTAACTCCCCAAAAAATACTTAATTAGAAAGCATTTTGAAGTGCTTATTATGCAGAATTACTTGGTTAATCAAATTGACATATCATTTGTAATCCTTCAAAGCAGCAGTTTTACACATTTCTTGCTTTTTAGTAAAGTGTTCCTGATAACATCAAAATCTTTCCCCAGAACAGTATCTGTGGAGAGATTCTTCAGCTGGTTCAAGTCCACAGGCCTTGTTTCTCAGCAAAGAGCTCTTCAAGAAAAGGGTTTCTGGCTCTTGAACTGCCTTTTTGGCTCTTAATACTTAATACTTAATTGACTGTGTGATGTTTCATAAAATTCAGTACTAAAGGGTTTGTGCCTCAAGACACACTCTCATAACAGTCTGGCTCGGAGGCACAGCCAAAGTTTATTTTACACCATTTATAGAGCCTGCCCTGTTGATCAACAACTGATTTTCCTGAACTTAGTTATTTCCAAGTCTTGATTCATAGTCTTACTCCAACTGAGCCTCTAGACTTTCAACAGTTAAACTCCCATCAGACATTTTTCACCAAAATGCATTCCAACAGCTGGACCACAGATCAGGATGCTGCAAGACTACAGTCAGCTCTATTCTTTTGTAGATAACATCTCTTTTTCAGAAATAGGTTCAGTGCTAAGCTTTGCACTACTCTTAAATTGGGTGCAAAATTTAATAAAACATACCATTTGGTTGAATATAACACTGCTGAATCCAAAGACCAGAAATACATAGTGTTCACCACAAGACAGCAATCAACAATTTCTCAGTTCAAGCAATATATACATAAGGAATAAAACTTCCAGAAGTTATGAAACCACAGACGTGCTAGGATCTTTATTTACAAATGGAAGGAGATATGTAAATGCGACAATACTCCTACAAGTAAAGGAATTTTATTCACTCCATAAATATTTTTAATACTAACAAGTATAGCCAGTGGTGAGGAGGTCGTGAAGTAAACAGGAGCTACGGTGCACTCTTTTACATATATGTATAAGTGACCACTGTTGTGTCTTTAAAGTAAGGAACAAAAGTAGGAAGTATAAGGCTTGAATGCAAATTCAATACATGAAAACAAAGAAAATCCATAGGATTAAAAACAGTACACAAAGAATTCATATGATAAAGTAGCTGCAGGGAAGCTTGGGTGTCAAAATAAAACTTAGAAAACAAACTTCTTTGTATATATTGCTGAACTATAATTAAACCATTACATGGAAATAGAATGCTATTAGCATAGTATAATGATCACTAAAAAAATAGAAACTGTTATTGCATAATGCCTAACTTCTTTGGAGTACTTTTTACCTATAGATATCTAAAAGGCTCAAAGCACAACAGTAACAGTTTTTCAATATATTGTGATAAAGCTATTTCAATATTTATTCTGACACAGCACACTTAAAGTAATATTGCTTTTTAAATCTTTCAGGCCTTTGAGTAATGACAGCAAGCCTGAGGCCCTTGTCATTTCCCTGTCCCTACTTATTTCTCTCTTATATTCCCTGAATTAACAGTCTATTCAGATAATTTGACATGGATGTACGTTTTCCCAACATTCAGCATGTACAGGTTCATAAGAGTTCCCAGGCAAGAAGACTTCTTTGCAGGCCCTTAATCGGGGCATTTGTCTCTGTAGCATGTGGAATTTTGCATGAGTTTATAATTGGCACAATAAGCTCACTACAGTGGGAAGTAGATGAAGAGCCCTACAGGTGCACAGCACATTGGCACGTAAATAAAAGAGCAGACTACAGAATAAAGAGCAAGACAACAGAGGGGGTTTTTTTTGTAATTTTGTAGCTTTAAAATTATAAAATTAGAATTGTATTAAATGTTTTAACTACAAAGAGGGAAAAAAGCAACAGCTTACCTGTGGAGATGAGGGACTAAAACTGACATTGATTACAGACTCTGTGTGTCTCCCCAGTTTATGTAAAAAAGTGCTTGAACGCATTTCATATATGTAAGCCTAAAAAACAATGAGTTGATATTTTCACTATTAAAAAAAAAATCATATTCTAGAAGCACTAAGCTATAGTACAGGAACATTAAATATTCAGCCTACAGAGAAGGTAGAAAATTTTAATCATAGCTAAACAGATAAAAAAGTCACAAATATCTTAGAATTGATTTCTATAATTTGGGATAATTTAGGAAATGCTTAAATTAACTCTAATTTTTTTAAAAAGTACTTAGAAAGAATAATGCAGTCTTTTCCCCATAAATAACTAAACATTAGGTGTACTTCAAGAAGCAGGTAAAAAAAATACTCTTTTAAAATATATTTTAAATGGTGTTCTTTGGAATTTAAATCCTTTCTTTTAAGTGGAATCTAATACCTTTCTAAATTTGATAACTCCAATGTTAATCAAAATATTAACATTTTTAATTAAATTTTTGCAATTTTTAACTAAACAGCATAGAATTCAGTACCAATTCAATAATATTACAAGTGCTGCAGGTATCATCAATGAGAAGAAGTATATTGCCTGCCTTTGTTTCTCAAAAGAAAAAGGGAAAAGTGCTTTCCAAGGAGAAAATCAACATTTTACTGGTACAGCCTCAAATAATGAAGAAGTGCCAATTGTAAAACTGCATCAGGAAACCACCCCAAAATTCAGTGAAAGTCATAGGCATCCTGATACTATGCAAATGGTAGTACTGTGATATTAAATCAGCATTATTTTATATTAAAAAGAAAAAAAGGTTTTGAAATAAATCCTGTAGTACAGATTTTCCACACAAAAAACACTTGTGAGAGTCACATGCAGACACATGGGATTGTTTTAGACTATTCCTTATCTAGTAAAATAACAATTATTTGTAGGATAGACAATGCATATACAAGGCATATTAAAACAGACACATTACATGTAGTCTTATTTGGTACATTATAAATAAAATCTGTATCTCAAAAGATAGAGTAAATTGTAAAGCATGCAAAAAATAGTCAAACATGATAATCCAAACTCTAAACTTTCAATAAAAAATTAAAGTTCCATCATCTTTACTAATCTCTGACATTGATGAACATGGAATTTTGAACACAACCTGACATAAACAAAACCAAACAGTGTATAGACTCGATTACAGCAGTGTATTGCTCTCTGACTTCAGTTTTTTGCTGATAGTACCCTAAAATAAGTTTAGTCATTTAGCAGACAGCAAATAGCTATAAGATACATGTCCCAAAAATGTGTAGACTCAAGTGATAGTCTTCCCAATTTATGAAAACATTCATGGGCCAGTGCCAGTCCTGAAAATGTTTAATGCTCCACTCAGAAAACAAATCTTATCATTCAACACCGAAGATTGTCTAGTCCTAACCAGCACTGAAGAAACATTGGATTGTTCTGAGTGTCAAATATTCCATTCACTGTCATATTCACTAGGAGGCAAAAAAAGAAGCTAAATGTAAATCTACTTAATTGGATGCAGTTTATAAACCTCACATATCCACAGTTCTGGATATGGAATTGGAACCATCTACTGGCATAAATGGAGTACCTGAAAACAGACAGAAATGTAGGTATCCAGTTTTATCTAGTTTTTTTTATCTGGATCTTTTGTAGCATTACGCTCAGATATTGCCATACTCAGAAAGTAACAGAGTCTCCAGCAATGTGCTAAAATCATTGTCTCCTTCATAAAAGGATACAACAAATGCTTGTTAATTCCAAATCCTTCTTTTAAAAGTAAGACCTTTCTGCCTACTCTAAAATAACTCAGAAAATCTGTTATAATGACTAGTCATTGGTAGTGGCATAAAAGCAGCAATTTTTATTTGTTTGCTCTAAAATATATGGCCATAACATAGCTACTGTGACTTCCACCACTTGGGAAATGATCAGCTCACAAGAGAACAGAACAGTAAGTGGAGCCCAAACAAGATAAAATTGATATAATGATGCAAAGGAAAGCATTCTGATGTATCTGTAGACATGAAATTATTTCCTCTAAAGAAAAGTACAATACCATGTATTAGTACAATCAGTCTGTACACAGGACAGCTCTAGTTTTTTGCTGTTACTATACAGAAATGGGAAAAAAAAGCTCCTTGTAAATACCTCTAGTTGTCTTATTGACATAAAAGAATTAAGAGATGCTATTGGTTATTTACTTCACATCCTAAACAGATTACAATATTGTAAAGCTATTAGGCTTAAACAGAGAAGGTTTCAGAGTTCTAACATAATAGTGCCCTTCCCTTATTTTAAAAGGTATAAGATCACATCCATCCACTCTCCTCCCTCCACAGAGGCTTTCCATTCCTCCTTCTGATGATACTGTACCACAACTGAACTAGTACTAAAATTATCAGATGCTGACACTTATGTGATATCTCAGTGCCTGTAATATTGTGCTCTCTTCTTCATACCAAGCCTTGTCACACTCTGTATCACACAACCCCATTGTTCAGACTTCCAACAGGTCTTCCTTCCATGAACAGAGTGCTAGAAATGACCTTTGTACTCCAGCAAGGATCAGGTGTAGAGACTGCAGTCAGGATGTACTTCACCACCACCACAGTTCCAGAACAAACTACAGCGGTCATGCTCACACAATGGAACATGCAAGTCTCAAGAAAATGAGAGATAAGATGCTGTAGAAGTCCATATTCCAGGGAAACTCCAGAAAGGGAAGGAGTACACTGAATGAGAGGTGAGCAAAAAGCATTACAAGCTGCACTGCGCTTTCCAGAACAGGATGCTCCCACACATATAACTAAAGAAAGAGTACATGTGAAAACAGGGAGAAAGTCATTCTTATCCAACAGCCCTCTGAAATCCCAAGGACCTTTTGTCAAAATGGTTCAACAGTATCAAAATATTCAGTAATGTCATGACAATTCAAAGGGTTTGCATCATAAAATCAAATCAAATTAAACTACTCATAGCTACTGAAAATATCTATCCCCTCTGGCACTGTGGGAATGACCAAAACAGGACAAATATGTCATATTTTTTTAACACACTACAGAACTTTGTTAGAAATAAGAACTTAAACAGAATAGAACTGTACTGTAGATAATGAAATCAAAATTCATGTGTTTGATACACACAATAAGTTGTCTGGACTCTGCATAACTGACACATGAGGATCTAGTGAAATAAGTTGCCTTCCTCTCTCATCTCCAAGCCTACTCTCCTTCCCTTTAACAGAAGAAGGAACAAAGAAGAGGCAAAGTCAATGACAGCAAGAATCAAGAGCACAAAATGTTCTGATTTGCAAAGAAACATGCTCCATTTTTTAACCAAGAGAATATATCACAGCAAGACATGGTTAGTGAAGCTGAAATTTTTCCACCAGAATCTAGTGGCTCACAGAACTTTGCCAAAATTATACAATAAAAATTAATTTTCCATTCCAGGTTTTCAGTTTAATTTGGGAAGAACCATGTTCATTTTTGGCTTAATCTTTATGTCCTCATTCCACTCTGTAAAATAGACATGATAATATTTCATTATTTTTTTGAACAAAAATCCAAAGTTTGTCAAACCCAGGTATTCTAGTAATTTATGCTCTTCCACACAGTTTCTAAATCAACCATTTGGCTCATACCTTTCCTTCAAAAAATGCTGTGAAGCAGTCATGCAGCTTCATTATGACCTAGCAAGTGTGTATTTGGTGCTGTAGTCACACTTCTCAGCCCAAAATGCATTCAAACCCTTACCTCTCACCTTTCAAGAAATCATTCTTAGCCATGAGCTAGATATTAGGCTGGGATGCAGCACTTTTCCAAATTGTCACATTGTATCACAAGATTCAGTGGATCAGAGGAAAGTAATGACAAGCAGCTCCTGGTAGAATCCCACCTGTAGCTAACCACTGAAACACTGGAAGACACGGGAAAGATCAGACAGGGGAAAGCCCTTTCCTCTGACCTTCACTACAAAGAGTATGCTCATACTTAACAGCTGCTAGGCAAAGCACACAGAGCATTGCTGGGAACACAACCTGCCCGTTGCACTTCACTCTTACAAATCTATCCTACTGCTAAACGTCTTTCTGATACTGTATTTCTGGCCCCACAAATCTTAAATATTTAGGTGTAATGGTTCAGCAGAAGGGGCAGAGCCTCTAGCTACATAGTTTACTACATTGTGTCAGCTTCTCTTCCTAGAACTTTTCTTCTTCACGCTTGTGATTTAAGGAGTAGTAATAGTAATTTTGTGAGTAATTTTGACTAGTAACACAATAAAATCTGATTAAAAGAAAAACATCATTATATAAAAGTGTATAAAGCCAGCTTCTGTTTAAGTAGCTTTAGCCACAGATATTTAAATTAGCCAGTGATAGTCTAAATTTTGAGAATGAAAGTTAACTTGGTTAAAGATTGAAAGTACATTTATTTTTAACTTCAAGAGTTTAAAAACAAAACAAAACATAAACCCCAAAGAGAATTGTATTTTAACAGAAATAACACTCATAAGAAGGGGAATAACTCCAGTACAAACATTCTTCTACTATAGTCTGCCATCATTTTAGTTTTGCTGTATTTTCTGATGTCATCCAAATGGTTTTTCTATTCAATACTCACTGGATTATTTTAGCATAGTCGTCTCTACAGAAGAAAAGAAAAGAACAGTAACTAAATTGTAAATGATACTGTAACACTAGCCACAGAAGAACAAAAAAAAAAGCTTTAAAATACAAAATCCATGACAGAGGAAGAACAGATTTTCTGCAAACCAAATGCAATGAAAAAGAAAACGAAAGAGTCTGGGAAGCACTCAGCAATACCCAAAATGCATATGTGCATATAATGTTTTAGACTTTAGCCAAAGTCAATCCCCTTCTTTTATATTAAGACCAATTTCGTCTAATAAAAATACTGATTCAGTAGATACTGGTATTTCCTTTCCATTTCTTGCTGAGGGTCAGCCAAAAGTAAAAATAATTTACCTGTACCAATAGCTTCCAAAGAAGTTTCCTGGACCCGTAACCACATACTTACTTGTATTTCCTTTCACTTGACATTTGAAGAAAATTTGGAGTAGTCAGTTTTCAGTAACCCAGAGTGTGACAGTGTATTTAGCACCTTACAAGTATACATAAGCTTCTGCTCTCTTCTCTAGATTTGTACCAAGAGACAGGGAAGAAGGGCGAAGGCCCTTACTTGAGTGGAGGAATTTGTATCCAAATGGAAAATTACTTAATTCTACTGAACTGGGAGACAGAGTGTGCTGGATAAATTGATGCTTTATCTGCAGAGTTTCACTGTAAATTCTTTCCTCTGTTTTCTCACACTTTAACTTCAAAGGAAACTTGTTCCCATCTGTTCCCATTGCTCCCTAGTCCAACCCATGGCCATATACATTTGTGTCGAACTACTTACACTCCCACAGCCTCCTGGGATAGGAAAGAAGGGGAAGCAAACCATAAACACTTGAAGAATAACAGACGGACTCTCCTTGTTATCAGCTTTTGCACAGGGACCAGAAAAGCAACACCAGTTTCAAGGAAAACCATTTGTTGCTGCTGTGGCTTTGAGCTGAAGCGCCTATTTTACAAAGAGATCACAGGAAAAGAACACAACCAACAAACAAACAAAAAGACATTGATATCTAAGATACCTAATTTGGCCTTACACAAATAGAGATGTTTTCTTCACATGTTTTGCATGGACTGGCCAATGTCATCGCTTTTCTGTGACTATTTTTCTTAATAATTCAAATGAGCTACAGAAAATAGAAATGGTGAAGCCCCTTGATAGAAAAATAAATAAACAATCTAACATGTTTTTATAAAAGATATCTCCAGTTATTAATAATGCATCACTGCCATTTGCCTCCATCAGCGCCATCAAACTTGATGCATAATCCCTCAGTACATCATAAAAGTGTTTGACTTGCACTCCATCACTCCCTATTTATACTGGGACACATATCCCACAGAACCATGTATTTTTCCTCAGTCTCAAGCTGAAAAAGCTCCTGAACTCCTTACATTAAAGAAAAATAACAATTAACCTGAAGCAGACACTGAGCATGGAAAGTTTCAGCCCAAAATGTTCTCACTTACAAGAAACTGAAAACAGAATTATAGTGGAAAGTGTTAGACTACCTTAACTATAGGTATCAGTGCCAAATCCACACATAATAAAACAGATTTCACAAGTATCCTAAGCACTGATTAATGCTCTTCAGCCACAAGATATCTTATACCCTTACCACATTGTAGCATGGAAAGTCTAATCAAGCCTGGCACCAAAATGTTGAGTACTCTCCCTTTCCCTTTCCGTTTTAATAACACTCATGGAAGCTGTCTTTCTGGTAGTCATGGGAAACTTCCCACTACTGTAAGATCCCAGTTTCCATATGATTTCCTTTGACATAACTAAAAAATGAGTTACAGAGAACATTAATAATGCTCTTTATTATTAAAATAGTCAATATTATACAGATCAGTCATCTTTCAAGATGCAGGGCATATTTTTCAAATGTATCAGTCTTCTGGCATTTATAGCTAACACATTTGAATTTTCCTTGCTAAAAAAGATTACAGAAACCATATCTCAGATTTCCTTCTCTAAGCCACACTTCTATGAAGCTTCCAAATTGTAATTTTTGCCACTTCAGTTTCTATTTCATTAGCTAAATTCAAGGCCTCATATATGTGATTGTTTTCAGTTCTCTTCATATGAAATTTATGTAGCAGCATACACTACTGAATTTAGGTTGCCTTTACTTTTATAACACACGTAGTGTTGTCAGAGTACAGAATTATTAGTTGAAGATTTTATTCTAAGAAAATTTACCTCACCTCTCACTATGAAGCAGCATGGTTGTATCACACCCACTTGGGCTCTTTTCTGACTGCTCCGAAGGTTCTCCTCTGTTTCAGCCGTACCAACAAATGCATTTCCTATTTGTGTGCTGATGTTGACTGTTTGACAGAAGTACTGAAAGATGTAGATGCTGCAAAGGACCTTCAGTCACATTTTTGTACCAATGATACCTAAAATTCAGCTACTGTCAAGAATTGAGACCAAGAGGTACACACATAGAAAACATTAGCCCTGTGGATATAAAACTATATATATCCACTTTTAGCACCTCACTGCTGTATGCAATCCAAAATGAACATTGGGTATTCATATCTACTTCAACTTCCTTTTTTGCCTACATTTGAACACAGGGTATTTTTTATAAAATTAGCTTTCTTTAGCAAAAAGGCTAATTTCTCACACTTCTTCCCATTTCTCAAAAACATTACCAAAATTCAATGTTTACACAGTAACAAATTACAGACTCATAAAATTCAGTTTGGCAAAAAAAAGGTGCTCAGTAGTAATTAAATAACAATACATCTATAGCCAGGAGAAAATCCTCCACTTCTCTCACCTGCCAATCTGGTTTTGTGGTGGTCTGAGGTGTAGTGGCCTAGATAAGCAATAGCCTGAATTGACCAAAAACCACACAAGAACAATTAATATGCTCTTATAACTCTATGGTTCATAAAATAATCTACCAAGGCCATGATTTTCAGTCATCTTCAAAGATAGATCCAAAGAGACAGTGAAGTAACAGCATACCGAAAGTCTTGACTGTATGATTAAGAAGGCAATATTTATCTGTTCAGTTCTAGGATAATCAGCCTAACAGCCAACCACGTTACCAAGGAATCCAAGAAATTCAGATTAGAGAGTAAAACAGAACTGTGTTTTTCTTCGGAAAGGGATAGATTTTTCTCTATCAATAGCTGGCAGAGAGGCTGTCATAGTCTCTGTCATTCATTCTCTGCTATGGATTTTGTTCTGCCAAGCAATGTCAGTCCTGCCTTTTCCACAGTACACATTACTAATGCTGTTTTCTCCAGATGCTTCCTGTTAAAGCCTATCTTAGTTAAACAGTATGGACACATAAGATAAAACTTGAGCAATATATAATTGGAATATCAATTGCACTGAAAACTAAAATACTTCAGATAGTTGCTGCCACTACTTCATATAATACATTCTGTTCTGCAAGCCCTCTGGCATGAAGTGTAGACCAAGACAACAAATACTATACAACACCAATATTATACATTTCTAAAAGTAATTTTCCAATAAAGAAAATATCCTTCTATTTTCTCCAAATAAAGTATTAAAGCAAACTTTGTCATATATCAAAGATACCTAATTTAGACCTCAGTGATGCCTCCAAGAGATATGAAACTAAGCATTCTAAACTATTAACTAGTCCTATCTCTTCTATTTACATACAACTATATCAGAATATCTTTGCCAACTCCCTCATTTGTAGTCTTTTACCTACCATTATTAGTACCTAAAAAGTTCCAGTGAATTGGGGTCTTAAAGGGAGAACAACCAACCACATAATTTTATCATTCACATTTTGGATTTCCTGGGGTGTTTCTTCTTTGATCTCTAGATCATTTTATGCAATTTTTAACCTAATCAGACACAATTTTAAAGCTTATCACACCACAGACACACAAGGATGGAAGTATTTCATGTAAGTAAGATCAGAGCAGCTGATCACAACAATAACAAACTGCCTCATCCAAAGTCTTCTTTTAAAGACAAGAGAGAAGAAAGATACCATTGCTAATCTCCATTTTATAAATCAGAACTGAGCCACAGAAGGACTAATGTGACTAATAAAATATTTATAGGGGTCGAGAAATATATCATAATCTTCTATGGTAATGATTACATTAGGAAGCAGAGCAGTGCAAGAGGAGCAGATGTACAGAACAAAGGAGTGCTGGCAGCCCAGCCTCTTTTGGTTGTTGGAAAAAGAAATGTGTTTTTCTGGTAGTAAAACATTAGAGCATATTGCTCAGCAGCACTGATATTTATGTGGAATATCAATCTCTGTAGCTACTTAAAACTAAGGTGTCAACTATAAACAAATTCTACAGTTTGTGTTATGCCTGATGCAGAATCTTGTATTTGAAAGTAACTGAGTCTGCAAACAATATCAGGTCTGGGTTTGCATCCAGCCACCCCTCACAGATTTGCAGAACTCTTTGGACATGTCCCCTGACCGGTATCACTTTCCAGCGTCACTTGCAAAATGAGAATTTACTCTGAAACCAGTTTTGCATGAAAGTTAATATTCAGGGATTCACAAGTGGTTATTAGACTGATGTTACCTATAAGTATCAAATTTCTTTATGCTGTCTCCTTCTACTCCTTTCAATGATGCTGTCCCCTGGACTACTCTCTCAAGATTTGGTGCCTTCACAGTGGGAAAGCATAAATTTAATCTGAGATTTAAAATGTGTTTCAAAGACAGTGCTGTAAGCAAAATCCTAGATTGTGTTGAAAAGAGTAAATAAAAGGGAAGAGAATGTCACACATTACCCATGTATTTTTGTTATCCATGTAGCAACCTGCTATGTTGAAAAACTTCTGGGTTTGTGATATGGGTCAGTCCGTGTGAACTATGAACACAGGCTTTGAGATTTGGCATGGACAGAGAGTTTTATGTTAGAAAATCCAATTTCAGCACTAGGGTCAAAATGTGCCTCTTAGAGTCTATAGTTCAAAGAGAGCTAGCAAGAATGAGTCTGAAAACAATTAAAGAGACAAATATTTATTTCTGCATTCCCTACTTCATTTCTGAAAACTTGGAATTTATTCAGAGAGCCCTAAGGTCTTCAAAGACAAAAATTAAGTGCCTAATTAGACATAAAATAAACCAGCTAAATAGAACTACATGGCACAGAAAGAAAATCAGTTCTTTTTTTTATAAAAAGTAGCATTTCACACTGTCCAGATATTTTTTGTCTTTTTACTCCAAGATTTCTTTAGTCAACAAATGTTTAGGTCAACATTTTTGTACAGAGCCCAGCAAAATTGAAATCTAAACACAATTAGGGTATGTTTGTCCAACATCCTTAATAATATTGTTTGATAGTCAGAAACCTTAGACTGTACACTTGTAAAATGTTTAGAAATTATAATATTATGTGTATTCAGTTAAGAAAAGGTCCACTAATTACGCTTGTAACCTTAGGCTATTTAGGATGCAGAGAAGATCTGATATTACAAATGTTAACATTCTATATTGTCTAATCACAATTAATTGTGCAAAGGGCAATCACAGTTCAAAACCAGGATACTGATAACCTGCTTGATCAGGCTGTCATGTCCTACACATGTCTTGATAAAGGTTCTCTTAAGGAAGTTGGAGTAATTAGTTAGGAAAACACTTTCAACCCTCAATTTACAGTATCTTCAAATCTCACACTAACACACAAGAGAGCAATTCAAATAAAACCAAGTGGCTACTTCAGCCACACTGAAGCTATATCAAGTTCTTATACAAAAAAGGTCATACACTCGCTAAATAGAGAAAAAGGCAGACAGAATTTTCATCTCTTTTTTTACAATAACATATTTTGGTTTGCTGTTTCTATGCCCTGTAGGAATGTGCTTTTGCTATTAATCAATGTAGACAATGTATTCCTCTCTGTCAAATACTTCAGATACTGTGAAATGCAAAAGGCAGTTTAAGGTCAATGTCTCTCAATAATATTCCAATTATGCCTCTTTTGGCTTTGAAATCAATCACTTTTGTTAACCACAGGGTGCAAGAATTGCACTTGATAAAGTAAACTCCAAGATGACTGAAGATGCAGTTGCTTCTCAGCGGAATGTTACGTAACTTATTTCTAGAATGCTCTTTTGAAGATAACGCTTTCTGTCCACACTCCTTATTTTTTATGCAGCTTATTCCAGTAGGCATTAATTCATACAATCTTAAGAAATACGTGACTTCTTGGTCCTATTAAAACTGTCCCAGTTGCATATTAAGCCATCTGTCAGGATGCTATTAACTGAAAAATATTAATGGACTATTCAGTACTATGTTCAATTTTCTGTTTCAAAAGGAAGCACAAAAGTATATCCAATCTCAACACTTCAAAGGGAAGCCTCTTAAAATATGCCCCAAAACTGCACTTTGTCCTAACAGTACAGTATAAGCAAGAGTCCAGAACTTGACTCAGTTTTCCTGAGGGGACAAGAAGAACAATGAAAGTTCTCTACAGACATAGGACAAAAATTATGCAAAATTCCAACTTAGGAGCCACATTAAAAAGTATTGACTGGCACTGTGCCCACCACGGACTACATGCCAACTGGAGCAGGATGTATGCCAGCTATTCAGCTTCCTCTGATGACCCACCATGTGCCCAGAATTTGGAATAAGGACAAAATCATGCTGTCTTTCTTTTCCTGTATCAGCACTAATTCCAAACAAATACCTTAATGCAAAAGAGAAGACAAATGGTCTTGTGCCTGCATCTCTTTTTTATACAATTCAAAAGCAACTTTAATTAGTAACCTCAAATAAATATATTAGTATATCATATATATCATGACCTGAGATGAATATTAGATGCATTTTTTCACAGACAAAGCAAAAAGCCCTTCTTCTGTATTGCAATCTACATTTTGAAATGCTATTTACCAGAAACTTGAAAAATATGTTTAACATGAAAATGTCAAGAACATAATACCTATTGCCAAACCTCCAGCAATCTACCAATAAAATCTCTAACCTTCACACGTGATTTGAGCCAGAATTTCAAAACTAGCCACAAGGGTAAATTCCTCCTGTTCTGAATTTGAAGTTGACCAGAAACTCTGTATCATGTTCTGATGACTAACCTAGAAATACCTAAAATAAATTTAAACAGCATTCCTACCCAGCTGTTTTGGAAGGCTGTGTTTGCAATAAACCTGACCCCAGTCGAGTTTCAAAGGCCTATAGTACAAGTTAGCAATCATCCATCTCTTCACAAAAAGCAAGAAAAACATTCTGGCAACAATGCAGGCATTACTGAATGAAAATTAGGTGCAAACTCAAAAAGGTAGCAATACACATGTACTCAGGATTCATTTCTAAATAATTTAAATATGATTGACATTGATTCAGAAGAGAACCTGTCTGGGGAGAAAACACACACACAAAGGGTGTGGAAAGTTTAATTCCAGTTGAATGACTTCTCATTTTTTATTCAGCTGATTGGTTCATAAGAAAGCCATAATGAAAGATTCATCAGCCTGTATTTGGGAGCTTAAGTAAATTAAGGTGTATTTGCTACAGAGTTCCTCGTGGTCAGATATGCACATAACACATAAAGCTGTGCTACAGGGAACACCCTTCTCATCTTTGATGGCACATGACAATTCAGAGTCAAATATTATGGAAACCCATAGAAACAAGCTTTTAACAATTACTTTGAGCACTAACTCTGGGATTTTTCAGACAAAATAATCATGAATCATATGTAACTGCTACATGTGAATGAACTATATGAAAGTATTATAGACCCCAGTAATGCATATTAAGATGAATCCTAGAAACATGCTTGAAAAGACTCTTGAAAAGACTTGAAAAGTACAATATGAGTAGTTCCTGTAGTTTAGGAGGAAAATAAGCAAAAACATCACTTACATATTTGTCATCTGATCCACTGGCTATGAAGCGTCCACAGGGAGACACTGCAATTCCACATGGATAGCAGCGGCTACTGTGCCCTTCAAAACGACGTTCACACCTACAGAGAAATTTCAGTATTATTAACACCAACTAAAAATTACCTCTTTTACTACCATTTTCATGAAATCCTGCTGAAGTCTCATCTGTTTTTTTTAGTCTGCAAATTCACCAAGGCAAATCCACAAATTAAGTTTTAAATATCTATGCAGTAGGATTTTGTCAAGACTGAAAGACATTAAAGAACATTAATGACTAAAAATAAAATGAGCAGACAAAACTGCCCCAGGACAATGACCAAACCCATGCTTTGGCCTTGTTCAGTTTACAGGGGTAGAAACATCATTAATAATTAGGAATGAGGAGCTGTGATGCCTGTCAGTTAGCTAAGGGGAAGGTGTTGAGAAGTCTGCTCCATGAAGATTTATAAATCTTCCTCAAGTTACTCATATCAAATGAAGATGCAGTATGTGGAATCATAACATAAATAATTATTGAATGCTTTTCTCACACTCAAATCTGAATATTTAAACTTTGTTGCCTATTTACATTTCTACTTCATGCACTAATTTATTGCATATGGAAATTCAAGCAGGACAATATCCAAGCAACACTCCAAAGTGAGAAATATCTCTCTCTCTCTCTGTGTCCTATTACTGTAGATAATTTCTTACCTATCTGTGTTAATACGGTCTAAAGGAAGGAATGGATTTAAAATTAATGCAAGGAATTAATTTCCTACTTTTCATGTTTATGCTGCAAGAAGCATCGTAGAGTAAGTTTTAAATGGCGGAGCACACTTGGGCCGTTTAGAAATAATAATGTTTTTAAGGAGATGGAGATTAATATCCACCTAAAAAGCACCACATGGTTGTAAAGAATCACCATATGTTTGCAGTCACCACAAAAATAATGTTAAAAAAATATTATTTTGAGTTTCCTCAATATTAAAAGACATTTTAATACAAATTTCAACACCATTCAGAGCTGCCATTTACATATGTAGACCTCATTTCAGAAGTTTATTTTTATACCTTTGAGGTATTATTTTAAAACAGACTTACAATAACTTATATTCTCTTTTGCCTTTATTATGAATGCTGTCAACCTACCATTCTTACAAAGCAAATTCACATACTTCACCATAATGCAGCTGTCATATATTCTTTTTTTTTGTAATGTATGCTAGGTCCAGGAACAAATTTGAAATAGTAAAATCTCCTGCCAGCTCCTGTGATATACACTTTTTCCTGGCCACTGAAATCACAGAAGCTATGTAAATTCAATTGACTGAACCCGTGTGCAGAAAGCTCTCAATTTTTATACCATATTGTTCTGTTGCAGACAGGCATGTATGTGCAAGAATACAGTAAATGCCAACTTGGTTTCGTTCACCCAGGTGAAACAGACATACTTAAACAAAAACATGACTTCATGACTGACCTAATTGCTATCACTTATTAAAGCGTAAAAGAGACACTTTTGAATGCACTAATATACACCGTTTTTAGAGCCTGACTCGGAACTTTACTGTACTCTGTGTAACAAAACCACTGATATTAACAGACATTCTGAGCATACAGTAACCAGACATTTCGCCTCAGATGAGTTCTATCTTAAAACGGCTAAAATACCCCAATTTAAGAGAAGACTACAGTTCAAGAGAAGCAACTTATGAAGACAGCCAATTACTGTGACTAAGATGTAAAAACATTTTTCAACTTCAGTTTTTTTGCATGAATCTTCAGAGACTTTCAGTAACCAATGGCCACATTCAGTCTATTGAATAACCTGCCTCTGTTCAAGCTTCCTATTGACAGCAGAGAATACCTGTCTACCTGAGCTACCTCAGTCTCCTCAGTATTCTCCTCCTCAGTTAGGCTTCCACCAAACATTATTCATTGTGTAGAGTAAACTTCTCCCACAACTCAGCCTCCAGTCCCAGTTCCACTGTTGGCAAATTTCAGGGAGATTTTTTTCCTTCTGAGTGCCTTTTGATAGAGAATTTGAGGAAAAGATTGCTTTTTAATCTTATACTCGTAAGATACATCAGCATTCCATGAAAGAAATTTCCTCATGAGAAAAAGAAACAAAATTCATATCCACTGTCCCTCCTGAAGGTACCTTCAGGTTCACCATTCTGCCTTAAGTAGAGCACTGGTCATCAGGACTACTTCTAAGTGTTTAAGACCTCATTGTCAGGGCCTGTAAAAGATAATTTCCTCAATGGGGTCTTCTTCACAGAAGAGTCTCCTAATAAAATACTGCAAAAAACTTCCTTTCCAAAGAATTTGACTCCTCTGTATTTGTGACCAGTAACTCGAATACTTCACCTATAAATAGATACATAAAAAAAAAAGGATGCCAAGGCTTTCACTGATCTTTTCTCTGCTACACCACAGCAATATAAAGCAATCATAGTCTGGGACTGCAGTCCCAGTCATAGGACAGCGCCCTTTTCCTTGCGCTAGTACAGCCACAGTAATAACCAATATCCTGGATTCTATTTTCTTAATTGTTTCTTGTTCAACTTTTCCATTTTATCAAGATATATGTTCCATTACAAGTTTAGCTACTTCCCCAACCCCTCAAAATCCTGCTCTAAAAACATGCTTAAAAAAAAAAGGGATTCCAAATAAACTTTCCACAGAATTAAGTAGAAACTTTGTTACACAATGTGTTAACTCCAGATACCTACAGGTATCACAGCAATGGAAAAAAAAAGTGGACAAAAAAATCCTAGAATTAATAGTAGATATGATGTGTATGATTTTAGCTTATTTTAGGGATTTTCTTCTTTCAGGCTTTGGTTTTTTTTTCATTCTATTTTTTTTAAGTAGCAACAGGTGGTGATCCAAATTATTTTGGATATTGCAGGCTTTACGTGTCCAGCTGGCATGCTCTCCAGCCTCCTAAGAATGCTTTTCTGGTCAAAGCTTTTCAGGGGTTACCATGACAAACATCTGGTAATTGCATGGGACAGAAAACAGCCAAGTTTTCCCTGTGTTCTGCATTGTACATCTTTTAGTCTACATTCCAAAATATGTATCTTTTTATGTTGGAAAAATCTTGAAGAATATTAGAAAAAAGTGCACTATGTTTTCTGTCTTTGGAAGAGAAAGATACTGGAATGTGTGTCTTTATAAATAAGGCAATATTCTCACAAAGAAGTCTATTTCATTCTACTTGATGCATTAAAAAAAATTAACTGCAAACAAAAATTTTCTTTTTTTTTTTAACCACTTCCATTTGTATTCTGTTACTTTGTGCCAGTGCTCTGATATTTGTTCAGAGACGCTTCAGTACCAGCAGATCTATTGAGGCCCTGCAAAATGCGAGTATTACTTGACAGTAGTAGTAGCTACCTTAGATGTACTGTACACATGGGTTTCATTTCACTGAAACACCAAACTCTTCACACAGGAGCTCAGCATGTTTTCACCACAGCATCCAGCAGGGACCACATCCCTCTGTTCCCCATCCTCCATACTTTCATGCATCTCCAGTCCCAAACTTGGAGGAACTCCAGCCAGTCTTTTATCGCTCAGAATCTGAATAACTAGACTCAAAAGCTCCAAGGGGAAAAATTAAAAAAAAAAAAAGATGGCAAATCATGGGATCCTCATGTTCAGAAGAAACCAAGAAGTAATCAAATTCTGAGTATGTGTATATTTGTGTCTTGCTTAGGATGATGTCAAGCAGCTAGTTCGCGGTGGAGATACAAACTGAAAAGTATCTCAAAATTCAAACTGCATGTCTGACCCTAAGATCTCAAAGTGCAGTTGTTAGAAAATGTGTGAGATGAGTTCCCTGTGTGCGGGAATTCTGCTAAAATATGTTGCCAGAGGAGCTAATGATCTAGTTGCACAGCATCATAACACTAGTTGGAGACTTTGCCTTAATGTCTAATACTATCTTCATACAATTGGCAAATTCTTTCAGAGACTGAAAGAAGGTGAAACTGATTTTCTCTGGACTCATACCTCAAAGCATTATCGTGCAGCTGAGTATTCTGCAGAAGCAACTTAGTATGTGCAAGTAGTTCAATATTCCACAAGTCCTCACTGTGGTCCAGCAAGCATCCACTGCATTTTTTGTTTTTTCAGAGGGAGATGAAAAATGGCTATTTCAGCAGTAAACAGCATAGGTCAACAGCTGAACTTCCACTTCTCAGCTGATCAGAATGTGAGTCAGAGGCAGGCAGCTCCTGCCACCATAGGTGCTAGTGTGTTTGGTGTTGGGAGCTCTTCCTAACACCTTGTCCCTGCTACTGTTATTACCTGCAACAGAAATCTAACACCTACCACATCTACCTTCTCATACTACCATAGCAGCATCCCAGACTTCCAAATTGGGCTGTACTAACTCTTCCCTGCTCTCCCCATCTCTGGGTAGATAATAAGCACAGCACATCTGACAGCATAGCACAACTGTCCCTTTCCTGCCTCTTAAATTAATTTTCAATTTCAGCTGTTACTGTACATCTTGCTCTCTTACTCAATATCGCATCAGATCCCCCAGCTTCCCATACCCTACCTTTTCTGTGGCAAGTAAAGAACAAATGCTATTTTCATAGAATACAGAGGGACATCATAGTCGAGGTTGTTAGGCAGCTCTGGAGGTCATCTTATCCAGTCTCACTGCTCACATAGAGTGAGTGTGGCCTCACAAATGCTAAACAGAGGGGAGGTATCACCTCCTATGACCTGCTGGCAACACTCTTCATGATACAGCCCAGGACATCCAAAGCCTTTCAAGGGCAGATTTCTGGCTCATGTTCTTCCTGGTGTCCTTTTCTGCAAAGCTCTTTTCCACCTAGTTACCCCCCCTAAGCAGATACTGGTGCCTGGGTGTTGCATTTGGTGCCAACAGGACTTTGCACTTCCCCTTGCTGAACTTCATAAGGCTTCTGTCAGCTCATTTCTACAGACTTTACAGCCTGAAGCAAGCAGCAGAGTGCATGAGTGGGGTTCCAAGGCTGGTCAAGGCAATTAAGGCCCACTGGTGCAGTGAGGGTCCTCACAGTGCAGCTTGTAACTTGAGTAAAGATACATCTGAAAATCTGAGGTCAAGCCAGGCCACACAATTACTGACACAAAGAAGGAAGACGCTTTATTGCATTAAGGGTTTAGCCATAATTTGCTGATGAGCAAGAAAGGTCCACGTCCATTCCTAAAAGCTTTACAGGGCATGTGAAATCTGCCTTGGGGAAGAAAAGTTTACACTGCTCCACATACTAAAACCTCTCTTTAGGAAACAGACTCCTTGGAATGAACCATGCAGGGGAAGCCGCAGAAAACTGGACACACAGTTTTTCTCATTATCTGCCAGTTGTGAAGATATCTGTATTCATGTAACTTCGCTAGTGAATGTGAGCTGGTGCTACTAAGTGTTTAGTCAATATTCTAAATACATTTAATGAAGAAGGCAACACTGTGAATTTATAGTTTCCTCCTAACAGAATGAAAGAAAACAATTTCTTTTCTTCTGGACATTTAAAGCACAGAATAATCTGATCAACAAGCAGGAGGAAGTGAGAAATTGAAAGGATCCAGACTGGTAAAGCAGATTTAAAAACTGTCATATTAAATTTAAGTGATATATGAACATATTAAAGCAGCTGGTATTTAGTCTAGTCTGATACTTTGTGTTGTTATGAGTTTACTGTGTAAGGGAATGGAATGTTCATTAATTCCTAAGTTTCTACATTCTTTCTATGCATTGGCTTTACAGCATCGGGATGCCAAAGTACACCTCACTGCCCTATATGTTCGTGAGCGTAGCCACTAAACACAGGCAGGACTGGTAGACAAGGAGGCTTAGTGTATTGGAATTTGCTGATATATCTGGCCTCTGTGGTCTAAAGGACTCAGCAACTTGTGTTATTCCAATTCAGACTTTTCTGAGATACTAAATTAAAATGGTGGAGACAACAGGCGCAGGTGAGTATGAATCCGTGCTAGATTCCTGACTTCAGAAAGAGTAGCAATGTCTCCAAAATGCATTCAGTACACACAGCAGTATGAGAAAGAAAGATAAAGTTTCTTGGGTGTTACAGATGAATGACAGTCTACAAGGTTTCATCACAAAGAACACTTCAACTCCTTCAAAAATGTAAGGATGCATTAACTTTTCCTGCCTCCTGATCATTAAACGTTTTTCTGAGTCTATTTTGGGAATCCTGAACCTGGTGACTATAGTGTTCTTCTCACTGAGATTTCCACGGCATCTCAGCCTAGCTCTTGTGTTCACTGCTTTCACCTTGGACACAAGAGAAAGTAATTTTACTTGTTTTCCAAGTAGTCATTCTTGTAGAAAATATAGGCTTAAATTGCTCTTCAAAATGTCTTGGAAGCTGGCCAAAGGTCATTATCTTACTCTAAAGCATGTATGCATGTCTCATAGTTCATTATCCTAACCGGGAAGAAGAGTAGCCATAGTTTTCTTCTTCCAAGAAAAACTATTTTCCTTGCTTCTTTATTCCTAAGTCTGTTTTGTGGACCATCTGGAGCTTTTCTTAGCTTTAGTTATAAATGAAGAGAATGCAGGAGAAGTATAAAAATATTCAAAGTCTTCAGATGAAACTTTACAAATCCATGCATTTCAAAGCAAATGAAGCAGGAGTCTGAGTAAATCCAAAAGCCACTAGCAGTGTCCAAGATTCCCTCATTTACTGGCAAGATGACCTGGCTGTGTGAGGCTGGCTAACAGCATCAGAAAGTTAAAATGTCTTTTCTTGTACCACCTTCAGAGGAACCCAGGAGACTTTCTGGCACTCTCTGAAGCAATCTTGGAATGCCTCCCGATTATCAGTAGAGAAAGAGACAGACAAATTCACAGCTTTATCCAGAAAAGATGATGAAAACTGAAGTTGCAAAATACTTTCACTGAGTTCAAGAACATAAGAAAAGTTAAATGAATTTTCACTGGGAAAAAATGTAGTTTGATAACACAGGTTGGACAGCAAAAGTGTTGTAAAACTCAGAGGAAAAATATCAATATATTTTTTAAAGCTGTAGGCCAGGTTAACCTGTTTGAAGATTTAATCTAAGCAGATCAAAAAAGAACCTGAGCATGCTGCTATGATTCCTCAGTCAATTGTGAGAAAAGAAATGCGTGTCTTAAGAAAAGGAACCATCATCAAAGAAACTGAATTAAAAATCCCCTAAGGGTCTATGGAAATTGTGCAGTTATTCTGCAAATTATTTCCCATGCTTTCAACAGCAGCTTTGAAGAGCACTGTGCTGGAGGGATTTTTTTCCCTTATTTAATCAAAATTTTGTACTTTACAGTATTTTTAAATAAAGCAACAATGGATAGACTCTCAAGGGCAACAAACTTTAAAGATTAAAGAAAAGCAAAACAATTTTCACTGTGGATGTCTAGGGAAAATACTTAGAACAAAATCAACAAACAGTAAAGTGGAGATCTTGCAGTTAGTGTTAATATCCACAACACTGCAAAGGGTATAAATGAGAAGGTGGACTTACCTTTGCTATATTTCAAGAACACTGGACAAAGATTTCACTAAACAAACCCTATTCTGGCAAACCCAAAGCAGAAACTAAGAGAGGTCAGTCCAGAGGGACTGGAGACAGCTACTGATGCACCAACTTTACAAATCAACAACTTTAAGAGATTAAAGGTACTGGACCACCATAAGATTGTTTAGGAACTACTCTCTCCTGTAAGTACTCAACAGTGCAAGGGATGGACTGGATTTGATTGGACAAGACCTATGAACAAAAAAAATCAGCAAAAGTGTTCAGTCTGTGTAACTATAGTAGACCTAACACTTCAGCAGACTTGTTCCAAGTTCAAACAGAGCTTTCCAAACTTAGACATTTTAAATTTATTTATGTGAAAAACACCTGGTGAACACATAGGAAAAATTGAACAGTTTTACTCCTTTTGAGAACTCGAGAACAGGTTTTAAAATATAGAAGACTCAGTCTCTGGTCTGAGCAATGGCAGAAAATTTCATTTTAAAAAATTTGGTTTGTTTTTCTTTTTTTCCTTGAAAATTCCTAGCAAGTGAAAAATAATGATTTATTTTTTCTATTTCTTCTCCACAAGAGTTAATACCATTGATCACTGTGTAATGTGTAACAAACATACACATATGCATAGTACCTCACAAGCACCCTTAAAATATCTGTAATTCAGGACTTGAATTACTTTTTTGAAGCTTGGCTAATAGAACGCAGTGGACACTAGAATACACTGACCCAGCCAAATTAAATATACAGCAAGAACATACATAAATTAGTCCCTTCTTCTCAAGACATTCATTTAATTGATTGCCCAGATTTTACACTTTAACTATTTTACCATTCACTGACTTCACTTATGTTAGTGTTTAGAAACAAAGAGACAGATAAGTGATCTGTGAAAAGCTTTCTACTTTTTCATTACTCTTCAGCAACAAGTTTGAGCAGCTTATTAGAAAAACATAAGAAGGTAACATATTCCAACCCCAGCAGTCTCTAGTTTCATTACTTTCTGGCATTGAGTGAAGGTAAAACAGCAATGATTTTGGAAAGAACATATATGCCCCCTATAGAATGTAATCTTACCACGGAAAGATGGAAATAAATGAAAGGCTCATTAAGTATCGCCCAAATAGAAAATTCAGTACTAGAAAAATTATATTACATGTTTCTATAGATATGTTTACACACACAGAAAGCAAATAGGAAATTATTCTTTAAAGCTTAAACATCCTCCTGCCCAAACCCCTTTTCTTTTAATATAATTCTTTTGGCCTGCACAACACAGCTTGCCCCAGGTATTAATTTTCCCGAGCAATGTTCCCTCCTTGATGTGCTATTCCTTTGTCCCGAGACTTTCCCAAGCACAACACCAAAAGGGGTTTAGAAACAGTGTAGCATTTAATTCAGAGTTTATGGTAATGTATCATGCAAATTTATAGCACTACGTACATGGTTTATAAAAATTTTGTAGCAATTGGCTTATATTTTAAAACATAGATCATAGATTTTACTTCTTTTAGCAGTAATGGCACGCTGTTTTGGAAATATCATTAGCACTCAGTTCAGTACACTATTATATATATACACAATTAGATCTACAAAGGTGGGTAAACATGGGTGATAAATATTTAATGGCTTCCACATAAGTAACAACAATTGAGGAATGAGGACTTTGTTTGGTCTCTAAAAACTAGTAAACTTCAATTAGTCTGTAGTTCAGATTCCACATCTAAATTTCTACTGGTATATGAGAGCAAGTATGACAATTCTGAATAAAGACGAAGCATGGCTTTTTATTCCAAGGTACCTCATTCATTCTTACCTCACTGTTCTCAAATCCCACAGTTTGATGCCGTCACCTGCAGCTGTGGTCATGAAAAGGTTGTAAGCTTCGGGTTGCTGAGTGCTGAAGGATGACCCCTGTAAAACCATAAATCAGTTTCAGGTAACTATTCTCATGGCATTAATTATTTATAGAATCATAGAATATCCATTCCATTGAGATGGAAGAGATCCATAGGAATCATCGAGTCCAGCTCCCTGCTCCTTGCAGAATTTTGTCATATGATTAAGAGTATCGTCCAGATGCTCCCTGAGCTCTGACAAGCTTGGTCCTGGGACCACTTCCCTGGGGAATCTGGTCCAGTGACCAACCACTCTCTCAGTGGACAATTTACTCCATCTAAGAAATAAACAGTAAATATTTGCTAGGTTATGTGAAAAAAAGCTTGTCTGCACACACACAAAGGGGCAAAGAGGAAATTTGGCATGTGGAGGAAGTCCCATAAGCCAGCCAGAGAAACAGAGCATGGCCTTGATTCCACTCAGTGCTGTCTCAGGACAGCCACGAGCCCTTTGGTCCAGGGGTGACACTTATCAGGATGGTCAGTGAGACAGGCTATTTGGGTCATCTCACAGACTGACGGGGATTACTAAATATCAGGGTATGGGATCCATCATGTGAAGTAGAGGAAGATCTTTTTGTGATTGCACAAGACATTATGGGATGTTCAGGGAAGAAAATAAGGGCAGTGAAAGGGAGGGATCAAAGATTAGTTCAGTTATTAATTGTAAGACATGTTTAGCCCTGGGCTAAGAGTCGAATTTCCATTGACTTCAGTAGCAATTGCATTCATTCGTAACAAGACTAATTTTGACTTCATATATTTAAATAATTAAATCCGGTTTAAAACCTCTGATTTTTTAACATCCACATTGGCAAACCCCAGCCATTTTGCTGGCTACAAACTTCTTTCTCCAGGGAGCCAAACTGAAACAGTTAAAGTACTTTCTTTGCTTTCCTTACCATTCACTCTCTTGATTTGGCTGAATACATCACAGAAACCTCAAGGTAATTTCCTGCAATCAGTATTTGACTGCCAGGAATCTTCTATTCATTATGAAAGCTGGTGCATAGCTTGCTCTAAGAGATGAATTAAAATGCACTGTGCAACAGATTTCCCAGCAAAGTCTACACATTCTCACATTAGCTGTATACAACTATAAAAAAAAAGAGTAACACAAAAGACAAAGACAGTAGCAGTCCAAGGGACACTATTCATTAAAAGTTACAAAGCACCCTTTTTTGAGCTTTTGAAATGTTTGCTGACCATCCCTTGCTTCAGTCAGCACTGGTCACAGAGTCCAAAATAAAAGGTTATACAGACACAAACACATTTACTTTGTGCGTTACTCCTTTACTATGGAATACACAGAATACACTAACTAATAAACTAGGTAAGAAGTGCAATCCATTTGCTCCTTCTCTGCCCTGAAATTTTGTCAGCAATATACTTTATTAATACATACACTTGCATCTTCAAACTACATTTTCTGCTGAATATTGATATAGAAGACAAGAAAATATATGCTAGTTGGGATAATACGCAAGCTGAATTTTCTCACTTTGTGTTTTTTGATAGTCCATCAATTTATGATAATCTACTATTTATGAGAATCTGATAAAAAGTAGCATAGTCCCACACACTCTTGAAATTGTCCTTTCATTCTGATAGACAAATCCTTTCCCTCTGCCCCATGAGCCTCCTCATCCACCACTGTAACCCCTTCTCAGCTTCTCTCTAGACTAACTACACTGCAACCTTCATATAAAATTTGGCCTCAAGAAGGACATAGTTCTACATGTCCTACATGTTCTACAGAATCTCTCTTTCTTTCACTAATTCCATGTGAGCACCATTTATGTAATCTAAACAGTGCAACTGGCTTATGCTAAAGGCATCAATCAATAGACATATCAGAAAGCACTCCATATCTTCAGGTGATCCTATATTTTCACCAACATTGAAACTATGGTTAGGAAAAAGTTAACTGACTGAAACTTCAGAGTTACCTATTACATTTTTCAGTCTTCACAGCAAGAAGACTTCCTAACTAATGAACCAATGAATTTTGAAACAAAAGGGTCTAAACAGAAAACCAAAAACTTTGCTGTTTCTGTGAAAATGAATGTACTCTATAACTGTGCTAGCAAAACATAATCCCATCCAAATATTTGTGGGTCATAATGACAGACTCCTGTTCAACGAATATATTTTGCAGCATAACAAACATATTATTAACACTAAAGCTCTGAATCTTTGCGGTCTGATCTCAAATTGCCATCTATTTCGGTATCTCAGATGTTCCTAAACTCTAAGACAGGAACATGATTTTGATATTTCAATCAATTCATTTTACTATGTCTCTTAAAAGCGAGTATAAAAAGCAATGAACTGTTATAATAAGCTTAATCAACACACTGGAGGCTGAGATTAATTTCATGCATTGGCAATTGCAAACAATCTCTAGAACAGATCAAAAGAACAATTTAAAATTAAAGTCATTACATGCCAAATCATATATACTTGCTTACAGCTGCTTCTGTCGAAAACCAAAAATTAGGGAATGTCATGCCGATCATCTAGGATATTCTATGTATTTAATAGAATATCCTATGTATTTAATAATTTGCCTACAGGTTACTGCCACACTTAATCACAACATACTTTCCCTATTGTCTCTCAAGACCCTCAAAATAGATTTTCTTTTTTATTCATTTAAAGAGTAAATTTTACTATTATGCCCACTTACTACTGTTGAGGTAGAATCATAAAACATTCTTGGAACACGAGAGCTAATTTGCATGAATCTAAACTAGAAAATGTACTTCAGGAATATATATATATACTGCAATCGTGAATGAGTATTCAGTCCACACAATGCGACTAGGAATGGTCCAAAGGAAAGCCTTCCTAAATTTTAGGGTGTAGGCACTGGATCTTCAGCACCGTGTCACTCCACAGATTTGCTTCCATTGAATCATATCTCATCACTAGCTAACCTTAGATTCCAATGTGTTTCATAATTTAAACAGGACATAGTTTTCATACAGCATTCTGCAAATTTTTATAAGTCTATAAAACATTTTAGCATATCATCTTAAAGAAAATGCAGTTATATTTTCTCTAATAACTTTAAACCACCCAATGCAATGAAATAGTTGATGTGTAATTTTCCTATTGACTTATCTAAAGTATTAATTTTATAGAACTGAAAAAAATAGAGAGCCTTGATGTATAATTTTCACCCAAAATGGTCAGTTTTCCTTGCTATGCCACATACCTCTAGGTTTTCTTCCCAAGTGAGTACTAGCCCACATCTTTAAAGTTTTTCTTGATTAAATAACCTGAAGGCACTAAGCTGACCCAGCAAAAAGAAAAGCCAGAACTTTAAGCCTGTATGTGTTACAAACAGTACTGAAACAGTTAGCACAATTTTAAGTGTTTTACCAGATCACACCTACAAGGAAAACCCACAAAGAGTTCTACAACAGTAATAATAAGGAACTGTTTTAAACCCACAGAAGCAAGGACTTTCCAACTGGGAATGAAGCACCACATTCAACCAGACCTAACACAGCAGGCATTCCAGAACATATGGTACCATAAAAACTACAAACACTCAAACCAGTCTTCAAGGAAAAAAGAAGAGCAAGGATGAGGGGTCATCTATTCTGTTGCAGTACTGAGAAATTTTTTTTTGGTTCCTGTTTCCAAAGTTTCAGAATAAATCACACAGTGTCGGATTGAGCTTCAGCAGAGAACACTTACATAAGGAAAAATTCCTGCTGAACTACAGTATTAAAGTCTAGCACAAGTAAGGCAAAGGGTAATAAACACTTCTCTAATAGCAAGATCATTTGGTCAGTCTCACTGCTCCCTCTTTCACACTAGAGAACAAATGAAATCTGTATGACTATGACACAGACTCATGTTCTTGCCCATCCTCCCCAACACATAAAAACTTATCGATTACTACCAATTCTATTTTTGGCCTCTGATTTCTTCGTTGATGGTGTTGTAGTGGTTCAACAAATAAAATTCAATAAAGTATATACCTTATTTTGGCAGATCTGATGGACTGATCTTACATGAGCTTCCTGTATCACTGCTGTGCTGCAGCCTGCGTTGAGGTCAAAAACTTCCAATGCTCGGTTGCTGCCAGCTGTAAGTACAATATCTGTAGAGTTCTCTGTGTTAAAGTTAAACTTATCTAAAGGAACAAAAATATACGGACAGATAAAAATACAGATAAATAAATATATATATAAACTCTGTTGTATTTATTGCTGTATGAGCAACACCAAAAATCTTACAGCACTAAAAAATTTATGTCTAATGATGAAGTTCAGCATCACAAAAAATTACAAGTTTTTTACTCTAATAGAAGGAGAAGTAAATAATCAAATGCTATTTACTCTAACTGATGTCCATGCCATTAAGTCCAGAGAACTACAAAGAAAATAAGAAATACAAAGGATACAAGAATAGAACTCATTTACTGCTGAAAGGCTGGTAATCTCCATTGTTGAAGTCATGGGAAATTTCTGTACCAATTTGCAAACACTCCTCTGTTTGTATCTGCAAATAATATCAAACGAATGCTAGTGTTAACAGAATAAGTAATGATTTGTAGTCACCAGTAAACTCCCTCCGGAATCGCAAAGCAAATCAAAATGGTTTCTTTCATTATTAAAAATTAAAGCCACAGATCTTTTGGCTTATTGCTGAACTCTATTAAAGAACTTGGTAACAAAACTCATTTGGATGAAAACAAACATGAAATTCATATACAGAAGACTGATCTTCCATCAACATGAAACACTAAAATAATCCTGTATGTACATTGAAAATGTTGAAGTGGAAAAAAGTCTGTAAAGTACCTATGTTCAAAAAGCAGGTATGCCACTGGTTTCAGTGTAGCATTTAATGTGCTGATGTTAGGGCAACCAGGATGAAAATTAAGAGACAACAGTGAGGAAAGTAATTTCCACTTAGACAGGAGGGGGAAAAGGGGCTGATCACACGTTACCAAAGAAATTGTGTTTCCCAGCATACACAAAACTCTTCAAGGTCCTGTGGGTTACCTGTCAGCCCCATGCAGGTGTGGCAAATATACCAAAACCTCTATGATGGCTTCAGACACTTTATATTACACAACCCAAAACTGTGTTGTTATTCAGTCTAATTAGAACTCTCTCTTTGCTGAAATATATCCACATAGGCAACATGGATCTGTTCTTAAAGTAAACAGAAAACGCAACTCCATGGATACGGATATGGGTGGCAAGAAGTGTATGATATACAGAGAAGTCACCTAAGGATATAGAGTTAATAACAACTGTACTGGGTCTGGTTGGGGTGGAGCCAATTTTCTTCAAAGTGGTTTGTATGGTGCTGTGTTTCAGACTTGTGATCAAAACCACGTTGATAACACACCAGGGTTTTAGCCATTGCTAGACACTGTCTACACAGTGTTAAAATAATTCCTGTGTAACAGTTAATACTACACTTGCATTTTAGCACGTCTTTCTAATGAAAGTACAAAAGTCCATGCATGACATGCTTGTAGGAATCATTACAGTTTCTTTCCAAAAATGCTAAAAGCCTGCAAAACTGAGATCATTTGACAAAAGCAATATGGTTATCAGCCAGATCTGTTCAAAAGAAAAATGTTTAATGACTTGCTTTTTCCTTTTGTTGTCATTCTCAAACAGTGGTCTGGTGATCTTTTCAGACGGACATCAGAGTTACTTCAGCAGTGATGATGCAGCAGAAGATAATATACAGTGTTTTGCAATTTAATCCAAGAAAATTTTGTAGTTTCCACAAGTACTTTATTCAAACAAACTAAAAAATAAACTGTACTAGGCTTCAAGAGAAAATTATTTCTCTCTATTTTTGGGTAAACCTACCCAAGCTAACTTTAAATAAGCTGACTGAGATAACAGGTACAGTCTAATGAAGGCAGGATGAAGCTTCCTCTGGTCCATTTACCCTGCTAAAAGAGGCTGATTGAAACAGTTAAGTTGTTCCCAGTCGCAAGAGCAATTGTTTGAGTTAGCTGAAGTGCCTTTCTTCTACACTGCAGACTGCTACACAGAAAAATACCTCACAAGGCATGTCCCAGGTAGAGTTTCACATAGAAAGCAAATAAACTAACAGTAAATTGAGATTCATCAAATACAAGTTATGAGAAAACTGAATCAAAGTAACAGAGGGGGAAAAATAGAAGAGTACCCATTATTATTTTAGAAAAAGAGGAATTTTGGTATATTTAAGATTTTTTTCTTTTTGACACAGTGCATTTGCTACATGTCCTATACATGTTCAATTCAAAGTGCAAGTCATTTAAAATTCAGGCAGGCATTGTGGACACCCTGAGCTGGACACTGTACATCCATTCTTGTCTCACAGAAATTGAAGTTCATGTAGCAATTTGAGTTACCTTTTTATTGGTTTATGAATATCTCCATAAACTAAAAATTAATGAGCAAAACAGAAAGTAGGTTATCAGATTATGGAAGAAAGCTATTACATAATTCTGTCTGACCATTTAGAGTTTCATTGAAGTTCCACATACGAGGTTCATGCCTCAATCCAGGAAAGCACTCCTATTCACAAACATACTTACGTTTGTGCTTCGTATGTCTTTCTGTGCAACAGCAAAACTACCAAGGAAATAGACCGGTTTTTCCCATCTGAGGATGCAGCCCAATGCTGTTTAATATCATCAACAGACAGGACATACCATTCACAATATCAACTAAGACTTCAGTGTTGTAGACATTATTCTTTTTGTCCTTCCACTCAAAACAAAGATATTTTGCAAATAGCTTTTACCATTTGTTCAGTGTTTTATCTTCTGTAATATTTTTGCCTCCTCAGCTCACCTCACCACTAACAAAATCCCAGATCAAACTGTACGAGTACTTTCACTGGTCTGTTAATGAGAAATGAACTCACCGTTTTAGGTCATCCTTGGTTGTGTCTAGATGGAAACTTAATAGATGAAATTCAGATCCACAACACAGCAATATAAATGTATCTATAAAATAAAACTGTGCAAAGCGTACAGTCTTATGGAACTTCTCTTTACCCTAAAATATAAAGGAATTTATTAAGAATGGATTCAAACATAACAAATATTTTTTTGTCTGAGACTCCTGGTGTTCAGGCAGAGCCTCCCTGTCATCCTGATCATAGGCCAGGAGGTTAAACTACTACGTAGTGGCCTTTCCTATTTTTGACATCTATTACTCTCAAAATAAAGATTTCATTCTGCTTAAATTAGCTGGCAGTAAATTTATTTGCATTTGTAGTCAATTGAATCTAATAAAATCTAGCTTCATACTCTGAACTTCTTTTTGAACTGGGGAGTAGACTAAAGCCAAGCAGAGCTGAGCCAGTGAAAACAGAACATACAGACCAGACAATAAAGCCAAAACTTCCAGACATGCCCACTAGTTCTGGGGTTTTTTAACCAAGGTTGATTTTTTCTTTTCCTAAATTATCATGAGGAAAACCTAATTTGAAGTCAATGGAGATCACCTAGATCATTATATCAGCTGGAGCCACCATTCAGTAGCTCCAGAAATTGGTTCTTTCTACAGAGCTTCTAAAACGGAAGTAGATGAAAGTGCAAAACAGTGTTCTCTGTGTCCAAACCAATGGAAGTTTCCAATTACCAGAATTAGGGCAGGTTCCTTGCTGCAGACTGACCACACCCTTAAAGTTCTGTCTTCTGATGCAGAAACTAACCACTTCTTGTCATGACTCCAGCCAACAGAGTTAACTGCACCATCATGACCTAATAAAAATATTAATGGAAATATAATAAAGCTCATTTCTTGCATTCATAAATTTCTCTGGAGTTAATTGTATTGTTTTAATACAATTATGCGCAATATTAAAATACATTCTAAGTACGTTTCAAATGGTTAGACTAAAACAGTAAACCAGCTATTGAAATTTTCTTCCACCAAAAAACACAGAAAAATGTCTTTTATTAGTAAATAGAAAAAGATAATTCCAACTTTAATTTTTCAAAGTTATTGGAAGAGCACTTCCATTAAACATTCTTGAAATTAAATTTAAGCAAAGATGCAGTATTGAAAAAAGAACCTGAGCATTATATGATAATGAAATTTTATATTAAACATGATCTGGAAACCCCTTAAGATATTGAAAATAATTGAAATACTTTATTTAATTTATTAACCTTTTATTACTGAGCTACCTATTTTGTCAAAATACAATGAGTATACCATTTCAATGGCTTGTTAAAAACAAGGTTGTAAACTTACAAAGAAAGAAATTTAAAACCAGAAATAATATTCAAAAGCTAAAATAATTAATTGGATCTAACATTATATTGAAGCTGATCAAAAAGATCAAAAAAGAACACGTCAATCAAATTTTACAAACTTTGATGCATGTTATTACAATTTGTCAGATGAAGTCTGATAAATTTCATCTTGCCTTAAAACATTCAAAGTTCTTATGCTGCCCTCTTGTGCACATTTTATCTTTAGTCAACTGAAGTTTTATATTAAAAAATAGTTTGCTTTAAATTACAGGAGGGCTATTAAATTTATCCCAGCAATTGAGATGTTTCATTTTGTGGACATATGTCTGCAAAAACTCATATAAATGAGATATTTTAATTCCCAGTTACCAAACAGCTGCACAATTTTCACCAGAAAACTGCACAGGTACTGCACAAATACACATGTGAGTATTAGTCTCGTTTTGTTCTCAACACAAAGCTTTATTGAAAGGCTTCGATTTTCTAAAAATATTTGGAAGCCTTGAATAATCTGCATTTAAGAAAAAAAACCAAAACACAAAACCAAACAAACAAACAAACAAGCAAGCAAACAAAAAAAGAAAACCACAACAGAATATACAAAACTGTTTTCCAAAGTAGCAAGGAATCTGAGAAACTTTAGGAAAATCTGAGGTTTGGAAAATTGGAAGAGCCATACAAAAAGCTTAAGAATCTCTGCCTCTAGGCCCCTCAGTCCCAAAGCACAGTGAAGGAGATGCCAGCTGGCTTGAGAGAGCCCAGTAAGATTCAAAACAGGCATTACTCAGGGTTCCCCAGTCCTGGAGCACGCTGAGAAGAATACCAGCTGCTTTTGTAAAAGGTGTTCTTCAAAAAGGCCATGCTGGCTGTAACTCTTTACAGCTGTTCAACATTACCTGCACTTCATTACAGGACACAGACACCTGAACAGCCACCACTGAAGAAAAATGCAGAACTACGTAAAACTGTAAATGAATGCAGGGAACAAGACTGAATAAATTAGGCTTCCAGCAAAACTGTTGTTACACCTGATGCTGCCTTATAAAACCATGACTTTTGATAAGCAGCAATATTCAGAAGTTACTGCTGCCTTGAAATTGAAATCTTTTAGCAGAATAGATACAATTTCCATTTCTTGAAAAAAAAGAAAATTTTACATTGCCATTGATGACAGCTCTGAGTAAGAATCATGCATCGTGGTTTTTTGTGAAAACACTTATGTTATGACACTTCTAAAACAAGAGCATCAAAAGTAGAAAGTAAGCAAGTGACTGCAGGGTAATCTGATCTGCACCTAAGAACAATGCAAATGAAACAAGCAGGCAACTAATGGTTTCTTGTTCCTACTCCTTTGCATTACTTTATCTGGTAGTTCAACAATTATGTTGCTTTTGAAAAGAACTACATGCACAGTAGAATGTAGTTTACATTGCTTTTTGGACTTGTGCATCATTAAAAAAAAAAGACACAAATGATTAAAGGTATCAATGAAATAAATCAGCGAAAAGCTCAAGAACTTGCTATTGTAGAAGAAAAAGACTCCATCACTGTCTACAAGGCATATTTTCATCAATTTCCTCACACAAGAAGGAGAATATCAGTAATGTTGCCTCCTTAATGTCACAGCTTCTTCCGCTAAATATAATGAAAATTACTCAAAGAGAAAAACTGTTTTCAAAAATCAGTTGTCAGAGTTATTTACTTAGAAATAATTCTCTAAAATATCTTTAGGTAGTCTGGTGTTAATACTTGTCAGGGTCAGCTAGTAAAAACCATTCATTTTCCATTATGAGCTTTCACAGTAAATTCATTTACCAAGACTGATTTAAAGCCATAACATTTACTGTTATTAAAAATTTAACAGACTGTTCCTATAGAAATTTAGACATAATCTGGTGTTTAAGACTCATTTAAAAGCGTATATGTTTACACATACATACACTTCTGCACTTGTGGATTTCTTCATAAGAACAGTCCCTCTCTTTTTAAATGGTTATTCTTTAGAAGTCTGGAGATGCAAAACAAACACATCTTTTGCCAAGTCATCACAGCCAATTTTTGGCTAATAAACTATAAGAATGTACCACTAAAATATACACATGCATTATTATTGCAATACATTGCCTTTATTGTTTCTCTTTAATTATAGTAATAAAAATTATGGTGAAGATTTCAGCATATATAATCATAGATTTCTTCTTACCTCACAAAAAATTGAGAAATGGGAACACCTGGTAGTCAGTTTAATTCTAGGACAAAATTAAGCAATCAGAAAAATAAATTTTACATCTTGAATCATCACTACTCCCTCTCTCTCGTTCTCAGGGTGATGTGAGTGGAATCCATGCCAATTTAGATCAAACTTAACCATAGTTATATCTTTAATAATATAACTCATAAATTTACCTGAAAAAACATTATGTACATCAGTGAGATTGGAATTGAATGTCAGCACGGTTTTGTCAGCCAGGCCACAAGCCAGCAGCTCTCCATCCCCTATAAAGAAGAGCATCTAATGATTTACATTTGAAAGCAAAAAGGAGCTAATATACTGCTTCTTTAATTGTAAAAAACATGTATGTCACTACAACAAAACAAAAACCAGATATTCATTTCATACATTTAACACAGATATTGTATGAACATCACAAATTAGTGTTGCAGAATTTAGTATGATTTCGTAGGCAATTCATTTCTTGTCCTGACATATTCTCTAAATAACAAAATCTTTTAACTCAAAAAAAAAATCCCTCCAAAATTTTTGGTAAACTATGATTATTTAAGACTGCGTGTGCATGCATGGGTGTGCAAGAGACAAAGAGAAAAAGACAGAAAGATGTTTCTTTCTCAAACTAAAAGAGGATTTATGCTTAAAAAGTACTAGCAAAACAGAGAGATGGCTGGAATATATTTTAGCGAAGTTACTGATTACATCTAATTGCTTTTATTTCCTGAGGGTGAAAGTTGTTCTTGTCCTCAAAATACTTACAAAGATTTAATTTTTTAAATATTTTGAAAATATTTTGGCTTGCAAGGTGTACATTGACATAATTATATACTGGATAGAATGCTTGATTGCTAATCTAGGAAGTGCTTTCTGCTTAATCATATTTACATTGGAACTGACTAAACCTATTGCAAGCGTCATTTATCCAAAGCATTTAAGAAAAATGCCTCTCTTTGGATCACACAGAAGAATTTATTTTTTAATATTTCAATTTATAAAAATTGAATATTTATATAAGAAATAGGAGTATTCTGAGTATTTTGAAACAGAACTTCAGTTTTTAATACACCCTAATGACACTAAGTAAATATGTCAGAAAATAAATTCCTTAGTGAAAGAACTCTTAATTTTCAAGTAGTAGAGGGAAAGTTAAAGAATAAATTCAAAAGGAAACTAGACATAAAGTCAGAAATAGAATCCTTTTGCATATGTAGTAACAGCTTGCATGGTTTTGCAAGATAAAAAATTATGATCAAACACTATGTGGTATTACCAGAAAGTTTTCCATTAATTTATCCACAGTAAATCCACAATTTTTAGAAACTATGCCACGCAAATTTTGGATTTCTTTCTTCACACTGGCACAACTGCACTTTTTATAAAGCCTGTACTTACCAGAATATTGAATACAAAAAATTGGGGTGGGTTTACAAGTAACAGGTATCTCTTTCTCATATTTGATTGGAGGATAACTTTCCAATGGATATTCTTTATTTTTACTTTAAAGACAGAAAAAAGAAAGAGAGCAGTACGTCTTCATTTCAGTTATGATATAAATGTTCTTTGGGAACTATTCTAAACATCTTTATAAAAATATTTGCTGGAAAAAATATGTCAAATCCAAGGTAAGCGCCAAATTAATTTTAAATTGTCACATTTAAACTACTCCTGTCACTGAGAGTTGTGAATTCATGAGATCAAGAATTAACAGTCTTGCAAAAAATTTTCTTAAGTCACAGAGCTAACAAAAGTATTTAAAGAATGTAAACTCTACCTTGTTTACAAAGACGTTGTGACAAAATGCAATATTAACCAAAAAAAAGCAATTTAACTAAAAAACCCACACAAAACTTAAAACACTGAGTAGCTTAACCTATATAAAACAGTGCTAAAGCAAAACTGAAATTATCTGAAGTACTCATGTAAAGGCTTCCTATGTGTGCAAGGTTTACAAAAACTTAGTCTTGAGCTTAAGTGGGTTTCTTAACACTTCAACAGCTCTTTTAAAATGAGAAAAATGAGAAAAATTGTGGCATCAATAATTCTTTACCTTCATGTTTGTATTACATAAAGCAAATACGTTAATAACAGTAAAGAGAAAAAAATGTGTGCAATATCCCCATTCCACACAAATTAACATGAAAATGCCAGCTTTAGAAAAACATTTGTTCTTTGTGACCAGTGAAAAGATTCCACTGGTCAACTCGTACTATTACACATACTCTGTTTAAATCCATTGGAGTAAGCTTGCATTAACTTGACGTAACAGTATTTAAGGGGTGAATGAGGGACATGATCTGAAATCACTTCTCCTTGTGCCACATCCAGTTATTTTACTGACTAGAACTGCAGCTTAAGAACTTGTTGGGACTTAGCTTCCAACCATATTTAGCACTTGTTCTTCCTACCAACAAAAATCTAGGAAAATAGATATGCATATTTTCTTTTATATGAAGCACTCCAATTTAATTCATAGTCTCATAAACCAAATCATTTGCTGCAATGATAAATTTTATATGAAGTTTATCAAGCCTTTTAGTTCTAGTGACAACCCTTACTAAAATGTTCCAATGAAAGAAGTAGAGACAAACCATATTTTCAATAGAACTGTTTCAATAGAACTGTACCCTTGTTTTAATTTGCTCCTCCTCTAACAGACTTGTTAGATTACCTACCATTTACAACTGGTCTTCCACTTTGACACCTCTTTTTTTTTCAGGTTAATATTTGGAGTAAACATGGTCATTCTATGAGAGAGAAAACAGACTCTATTATATGAAACATTAAACACCACATGGGAGAGACAGCTTTTTTCAAACAAAAGCAATCCTACATCTTTCTTACTATTTACGTATGGGTAATGTCAGTAGATAAGAGAATCTAGACTTTGATGACAATATAAATGTCTAATACTGGTATGCCTGAGTTTGTAGTTTCATTTCTATGAATTATTTGTTGAACAGCACATTCTGAAGGTCAAAATCCATAAAAATAATGTTCTCTGACAATTCTTTCTGCAAGCTGAAGAAACGAGTCTAGTCAGATGGAAGAATCAGGACACCTAATACAGATTTCAAAACGAAGATGACCAATGACCACAAGCTGTGAAAATTTTGGTTTACAATATGTTTTTTAAATTCTTTTCTTTGATAACATCATAACTGTTTTTCACAGGTGAATAATATCAGTCATGAGACCACATAGTTATGTTATGTGAAAAAATATCACACACCAATAAAACAGGGGAAATAGTAATATTTCTACTCACCGTGGTGCTGCTGTATATCCTGATGACTTTATTTTATTATGGAAAACCAATGGTTTGTCTTTCACTGTGCTCTTCACTCCTGTAGCAAAATAATTTAATTTACATTAAAATGTTTTTTTAATGTTATATTTTTACAGTTAAGGTAGATAGGCTTGCACAATATAAATATTTGATCTTTCCTTATGTTACAAGACACATTTATGACCAATCACTCTAAAATAATGATTAGTGAGAAAAGGAAAGAAATATGAATTGTTACACTGCATTAAACCCCTCCTCCAATAATATGAATGAGTAGGAACTTCTTTAAACTTTGAAGCAGCAAGAATACTGTTCTGAATCACTTTTTCACTGTTTGTTCACAAATGTGTTTTCTAACTGCCTCTCAGACTTTGTGTGCATTGGCTATAATGTGTTCACACCCTGTGTTTGGAATAAGGAATGCATCTAAAGATCATTAACAAGCTGACTGGTGGGTACCTTTAAATATTTGTGTTCCTACATGGCTCAGGTCAATGGTAATGTCCTCATGCCCAGTGCTGTACTAGGAAGCCTGGAGGGCACTCCTCAGCTCCAAACTGAATACAAGTATTTAATATCAGCAGGAACAAACTAAATAAATAGACGTTGTAAACGGTTACAAATAAGTGTTGTATCTTGTTGGTATTCCCAGGGAAAAAACTCAGATGCACTGGGACACATTTACCTATGCTGAGGGTAGAAGTCCCTTCAAAAGCCACTAACTATCCTTTCTCTTTATGCAGCAGAGAGGCACAAAAAAGTCCTTCCTGAGAAGCTCCCAGTACCACATGCCTTAAGAGACCGAAGGATTTCATTGCAGCACTTATCTATCTGATCATGAGATGTCAACAAAGGCAGCACAGTTGTCAGTGATGGGTGTCCAAGGCAGCCTGGAATTCTGACTAAAATATTGTAGATGTATTCTGAAAATACCATAAATCCCTAGAGATATAACCTTTGACATTCTAACGGGCACAATAAGTGCAAATGGTTATGATGAAGACTTTTTTTTTTAATATTTTTTGGACTTTATTTTTGCTAAACAAAAAAAGCTACAAGTGCTTCAATGGCAACTGGAAGTCAGACCTTCTCTGTTTTCAAGCAGTAGAATATTGAGGCAAAAATTAACTTCCTAAACATCCAGTATTGGCAAAAGATTATTGAGAACAATAAAATATACGAAAACATCTCTTTGTTATATTTCATAACCAAAGTTAAGAAAGAAATGACAAATTATACAGAAAAATTTACTGCATGCTAAGGAAAAAGAATGACTTACAAAAATGTAAATATTCTACACTCTGACACTTTTAAAATCCACAGAAATTTCTCAGACAATGGGTTTTGAAAGAAGAAAAATGCTTATAACTATAATTTTCAACTACAATTACGTGAACGATGTACATGTATGATATGAAATTATCATACATTATGATATGAATTACATGAATGATTGCATGTATGATATGAAATACTAATAGAAGTGTAAAATTCTTCCTACTGAAGTAAAAATATAGTGCAATATATATTTTTTTTTAAATGAAGTACTGATTGTATTAGGCACAAGCCAGCTGGAAGTCAGTTACTGTTATTAAAAATATAACTTTATTAATTTATTTCAGGATTGGTTTATACTCACCAAGTGTTTTACTTGAAGGTTCTTTCTTGTTTTTCTTTAAACCTTTACACAATGGAGAATTTGCCAGCAAAGCACACCTAAGTTATAAAGCCAAGCACAAAAATTTGATCAATGCAATGGACAAAAATGTCAGATTAGAAAAGGCGCCAAAACTCCTTTTTAGTTATTTGTCTGCATATGTGCCTGTAGACATGCAGTAGCAATGAGATTTTAATGAAAACAAGTTAGGCATAGTGAATTAGTTACCAGCTCAGATACTCAGCAGCACAGACAAGCCTTGGCCCTGACTCGATTCACAGATCATAGCTTTTACATGTTAGATCCCAGTTTTGTGAATATTAACTGATGATTTTATTATAAGCACTGCAATCTGCACTTCAGTGTATATTGCAGGGGTTTTGTCATCTTCAAGATGTCAGCATTTTCTCATAAATCATTTCTAGGGACATAAAGGACAAGAAAGTAATAACCAGCAGGGATTCACCAAGGGGAAGTCATGCCTGATTAATTTGCTAAACTTCTGTGATAAAATGAGTGGCTTGGCAGATGGGAGGAGAGCAGTGGATATTGTCTTCTTTGACTTCAGTAAGACTTTCCACACTGTCTCCCACAAGAACCTCACAAAGAAGCTGAGGAACTATGGTCTGGATGAGCACACAGTAAGGTGGATTGAAAACCAGATGAACAACCAGGCCCAGACTGTGATCATCAGTGGCTCAAAGTCTAGTTGGAAAGCAGGAACTAGTGGAGTAACCCAGAGGTTATAACTTCATCCCATATAATTCCATTAAACACCTACATTAATAATCTGGATGAGGGAGAAGAGTGTACCCTCACCATGTTTGCTGATGACTCAAAGCTGAGAGGAGTGTCTTAAGGAGCAGAAGGTTGTGTTGTCATCCAGGGAGACATTTACTGTCTGGATAAACGGGCAGACAGCAACCTTGTGAAGTTCAACAAGGTGAAAGGCAAAATCTGCAGCAGAGGAGGAACAAGCCTACGCAGCAGTATAGGCTGTAAGGCAGACTCTAGAGCCAGGCTCTGTGCCCAGTGCTCAGTGCCCAGCACCAGGACAAGAGGCCATGCAGAAAACCTGAAACACAGGAGGTTCTCTCTGAACACCAGGAAACGGTGAAGGTGACTGAGCATTAGCACAGGTTGCCCAGAGAGGTTGCGGTGTCTCCCTCTATGGAGACATTCAAAAGTTGTTTGGACATTGTGGTGGGCAGATGACTCCAAGTGGCTCTGCTTCAGCAGGGTGGTTGGACAAGAGGACCTGAAGAGGTGCCTTCCAAACTCAACCATTCTGTGATTCTGTGATTTCTCCCTCTCTATACAACTAAAGCATGATAGGAAAAGAAGTGAAATCAAACTATGTCAACAAATAGCACTGCAGAAAACCATATGACACACCTTAGTGCCAGATAAACAAATCCATAATCCAACATGGAGAAAAAGCATTTAATTATTCTGTACCTGGCAATAACTGATAGACTTTTCTCAGTTCCACATGGGAGAAAATCACTGCGCTGAGTTCTCACCAATGCAGCAAGGTTAATTTCCAACACAGCAATCATATCTTCAAACATCGAGGTGATCAAACATAAAACCTGCAGCAATTATGCCATAAATTAACACTCCATTTACTTCATAATTTAAGTACAAAAAAACAATGCATTTATAACGAAAAATGAAATAAATTTCTGGAATTTGTAAAAATCAGTCAAAAATATCCGTGGGTCCTGAGGAGCATTAAGTGGTAAAGCTATCCTTCAAAAATACACCTGTGTTGCTTAAATATGTTTTAACAAAATTACATACATAACAGTGACAGAAATTCCAACACCTTCACCACTAGAGACAGTTCTGCAGTAAGAGTTGAGAGAAAAGAAGTACACATGGAAGAAAGATTGGCTTCAGCAACATGAGAACATGCTAAGAACTGAATCTAAACAAAATCCTTCTCTAAAGCAAAAGACTGCTTTGTTAAATATGTAGCCTAGATTGAGCTTACATCTGTAGGAAAACTGCAATATCAAAAGTGGAGTATATAGACAATACCTTCCATTTTCTGAAAATAACTTTTAGTGGCTTTCAAAAGAAATTTTCTCACAACCCAAATACTTTTGACAGATGCTTTAGAAGGATTCAGAAGCAACACATCCTAACATTTGTTTGCGAAACAAGGTATAACAATGTTTATATCTTTTTTTTCTCCTAAAAGATTTCCTCTGCTTCTCCAGTGGTCATTCTTGACATTCAAGGTACACCCTGAACACTGTAACAATTCACCTTTTCCTTATTAATCACTTTAGACTGTATGTAAGCTGTGAGAGCTTGAAACTAGCAGATCTCATAATGAAGAATCAACCCTCTTCAAAGACATTGCTCTGTAATTCACATTAAATAAAACAAATCTGTACATTAATCTGTCAGCAAAATGTGTGATTAATATTTATTAAAAATAACTGGAACTGTTAAAGTTTATTAAAGCAATGTTTACGTCATACTCACCTTTTGATTAGAGGCCTTCCTTGTCAATGCACATGATCTGGCAATCCGGATGCTGAGGTCACTGTAATCTTTACCAAGAAGAACATAGTGCTATAAAATAATATCTGCATTTCAGAAGAAAAAACTTATCATCTCTAAGACACACACAAAAAATTACTCATACTAATTTGACATGACCCTAATCCACTGTCTTCAGAGTATATACTTCTAGCTTGCCCTCAAATTATAACTGAGTAAAGTAACATTCCTTGTATTTAACACTCATGAACTGCAAAACTGAATAAAAATTCATTGCTAACCACTACACAGATCTAGTGCCAACAGATCTAGTGTCTCCTGAGAAAAGTCACTAGGGCCAGGAAAACATACAAAAACTATTAGGATAAAAATTTTTAAAAAACATTTGGTTTCTATTGTATTCTGCTATTTCACAACCTAATTCTTACACTATTTATGTCAGATAACAAAAGCAATCACATTATGGTGTCATCAGATCTCTTATAAACATACCTCTGTAAGATAAAAAAGCTTCTAATTCAAAGTTTGCCAAATTAATTATCAACAAGCCAGTAGAGGTTCCTATCCAGAAATAGCTAGTATTCAGGGAAGAATATCTATTAAAACAAGGAGGAAAAAATATCTCTGAGTACAAGAAAGAAGCTTTTCCTATTACCATACAACAAATAGCAATTGGGTTTTTTAATACTCGTTACCCAGTACCAGTACAACAATAATAAAGCAGACATGGAAAAATACATTAAATTTAAAGCATTTTTTAAAAAATCTGTAGCTCAAAGTTTCAAGGAAAACTGGTGAAATTTGTAAAACTGAGAGCAGAACACAATCCTTGATTTCCTGTAAGTGCTTCATGGCACATCTAAAACTGCACAGGAAATACTTTTCTTCAAACATTGCTGTGGTTTGTAAGAGTTGGGAGATGCTGTAAAAGAACTGCATGCAAAAAGAGAAAATTCAAATCAAGAGGCAAATCCATTCATAGTTTACTTTTACCACTCTTACATGAACACACAAAAAGCAGTGAAAGTCAATGTATGTTTTTACATAATTAAAGTACAAGAGAAAAGCTAGCACAAACTAAGGGGAAAAAAACCCAGGCGAGTCTGGACTGTCTGTCTCAGCCTGTGCTTGCTGGCAGCACTACTGCAGTTGGGTAATAAAATCCAGCTTCTGCAAGCTCCACAGAGTAAACCAACTGGTTACAATTTCAGTCAACACCCTAACAGAAGAAATATATTATCAAGCACGAGATAATTGTAACAAAATAACAGTTGTCATTCTCAAAAAACTAAAAATGTTTTGATGCCACAATAAATAACAATTGACATCAACATTTTAATAATTTTTCCAAATAGGAGTGAGTAGACTTATCAGTTTTATGTGTAAAATCAGACCACAAGAGTTGAAGTAAGGATATGGAGAAATATGAAGCTGTAACTTGATATGAAAAAAACTCACCATAGTGGCTTAGTACTATTTTTATGGAAAAAAAACAAAACAAACAAACAAACAAACAAAAACCAAACCAAACCAAATGTATATATATATGTGTGTATATATACATATATATATATATACAGTCAAATATGTTAAGAAGCAGACTGGAATAGACAGTTTCAGTTCTGGTTTGTGATACTTTTACATGATACGAATAGTTTTATTTGTGGTTTGCATTACTTTCATTACGGCAGTAACAGACTGATTTAATTTGCAAATTCTTTGAATTATTTATGAAGAAGTGTCACTATCAAGTTATTAAGAACAACATTAAGTGATATATCCAGGAAGTTTACCTCACTCCCACTTTACAATAATAAAATCCATTGTGATGAGATTGCTCAATGTCAAAAAGCTTAGGAAAGTGTGAGGTGCCTAATTTTGGACGTCAGTGTTCCAAAAATGTTTCATTGTTGCTTTTCATTGCAGGCAGGAAAAGCAGTATATCAGGGATTTCTCAATTGTTCAGGCAAATCTGAACCAGCTGCTAAAACCAATACACTGTATTTAAACAATAAATAGGAAAAATATTTATAAATACAAAACTCTCAAACCAAAAGATAATGGAACTGAATTAATAGTAAGAATTTAATGGCCATGGTTGTTTATAAGCAGAACAAAACCCCCAGCTGCGATGTGATAGCTGAAAGAGCAAATAGACCTTAGATGTACAATGTGAAGCAGCAGCAGAAATTTACTTCAAATAATCTATTACTGTTTACCATTTCAGACAACCATGTCCCAAAAGGGGACTGAAAAATAAATGAGATTGAGTTTCACAAAATTTAAAGAGCAAACGTTAAAAAGTTACACAAAACATGCCTTATACAAGGTACAAACTATTTTATCCAGAAGTGCAGAGGTATCTTGCTCATGAGCTGTAATTTGCTGCCCAAGGAGAGAACTTGATAGTGGCTAGCACTAGACTATCTGAGTAAAAAACATACTAAAAGCCTGTACATGAAAAGAGAGTAATTCAGACTAGAAGTAAAATTGAATGAGTCAGGTCCTGGAACAATGTCACTAGGGACAGGGTGGATTCTTTATCAGCAGAAAACTTGTCATCTTTAAAGATGTGCTGCAGTTCAAATCAAACCTATAGTTGTGATGAAGCAAAAGTTTTGATAATTTGAGAGTGATATTATACAAGCAATAAGACAGACTGTAGTAATTCATCATTTGGCCTTCAAGTGCTCTCATTACATTAAAGTATGTCTGAGATGCCCATCTTAAAAATTACCACTTCCTTCTTCTCAGTGATGGTACTTCTAAATATGCAGGCATCATGGAAATAACTGTTAATGATTACTTAAATCTGACATAAAGACAACCAAAATCATTCAGGACTTCTGGCTATTTTTCTTCTTTGTTTATCACAAGTTGTTTGTATATCTAATCAGAGATTAATCAGTTCCATCTGAATAACTCACCACAGAGCAAAAGTTAGGACAAGACTTTTCTAAAACATGATGTGGCTGAGAAATTTATCCAAGTGACAATTATAAATTACAATTCAAACAGGTTGTGAACTTTGAGACTTCTTCTGTGAGAGTGTCCTGAACTTCTGTGGGAGTGTCCTGAAAAGATCTCCAGGTGCCTGATAATATGGTTCAACTTCTCTTCAGGAAAGAAATGCAATGTAAGGGTTAACTCTACCTGGCTAATCAATTCCATGGGAATGAGTAAAAGCATCATGTTCTGAAAGCATCATGACAGAGGTTTGACTGGAGCAGGTTATGTAGTTCAGAAATTATTTAAATTTGGAAGGCAAACTGACACGCTCACACAGTGGCTGCATCAGACATTTCTTTAGGAAAGAAAACTCAGAATAAATTTGATTTATTAATTACATTTTAACTCATCTTCCCTCATCAGCTAGTATCAATAGATGTTAAAATGGATATTCTCAATGACATTTTTATAAAATAATTTTTCAGAATAAAAACCAGTTTTAACTTTGTATCAGCTTATGTACATTATCCTCCTAAGAGCAGGCCACCAAAACTTGCAGATCACTAAAAACAATATTTGATTCTTCTATTGCATTTTTCAAAAAATACTGAGTTGCAGTGAAAATAATCAAGAACCAATAGGAACATCTATAAATAAATTCAAGCCAAATACTAGGTGGTATTTTAAAGGACTTACGTGTTTTCTTCATTATGGAAACACACAAAAAAGTCACAACGTTCAAGTAAGAGGATAGGCAATGATGTTTCCACTGCTCCTTCTGGTCTCATGTTGTCTGTTTTGCAAAGCTTGGAATTATTTTGCCCTTCACCTAAGGAAGTCAACAATATCAAAGAAGTCAGCTATCAAAAAACTAAGCGACAACGGAAACAGATAGGATTCAAGAGAGAATTTGTAGCAGTAATGAAAAACTAAGACCACACTCAAGAAACTTCTATTTCAAAGGATGGATATATCCTAAGAGCCAGTTCTCCTTGCTATTATGCGGGTTTTTTTCAAATACCTAGAGACAAAATCCAAAGAGCCTACTTATGGACTGAAAAGGAGTTTGTAGATTTTAGGTGCTTTCATCTCAAGAGGTGACAGTGAAAGCCATATTCCAACAATCCTTAAATATGCTGGGTATCTTTCCACTAGCCTGAAAATTCCCTTGACACCAAAGTTACAACATAATCCAAAAGCAAGATGAAAATCCACCTCAGTTCCCTGTTTCCAAGGAGTCTCCAAACCATTCTGCACGAGCAATTCACACTTCAGAACTACTAGCACCAAATTCAGCATTAGACACAGACATTACATCACTCTCTTTCAAACATGAAAGTGAGATCCATAGACTTTAAATAATAACAAGAAATGTAGCAGTCTTTCTCCTTAGGTTAGGACTTTAGGATTATGGAAGCTGGACCATTAGGCAGGCAAGAACACAACAGTCACTGATCCAGAAAATGAGCAAGCAAGGGAAACCAGATTGCCCTTTCCCTAAGAAAGCCACAGCAGTGCTGAGAGGATGGGCGTTTACACTGGCACCACACCAGGGGAGGGTTACCTCCCATTATACCAAGGCTGTCACCTGCTCATGGTGATCCCAAGGCAGAACAAGAGAACGATCAAACCAATCTGATATCAGGGAATCACCCTGCTGGGGCTGCCAGGGCAGTCTTTAATGACTTATATGTACTCCTTGTTATACCACTAGAAATATCATCAGAGAAATATTGTTTCATGAAGGCACTGGTACGGATTAAAAAAAATTAAGAAGAAACAAAAAATTGAAGAGATTCCTAGAAACTTCAAAGGTAACTGAGAAATGGTACTCCATTTAGACAAGGGATTAATATTTAGGCACTGGTTCTGTTCTCACTGAAGCCTTGGACAACGAATGCAATAAAAAGCCAAATACTTAATAGTGCACATGATGCAATGTTTTATGAACAAAAGCACTGGCCAAGAATTTATTACATACATACATGCATAATTCCTTCCAGATACACCAATACCCAACTACATATCAGCTTCAGTAAGAATTCCATGCCACAGTCTAAGACTCATAAGTCTATCACTTACAATAAATTATCATGGTATAAAAAGCACACACTCAGTAGCCAGTAACTACACTATACCATAAACAGCATCTAGGAACACTGTGCTACCTATTTCTTTGCCAGATTTCCACACTTTATTACAGAATTTCTCTTGTTCTTTCTTTAAGTCGATATGTGCTATGCAACGGTAATTATGATCACTGATTAAACTGAAGATCCAAAGCTGCAAGAAAAAGAAAAAGCAATTGCAATAACATTTTGACACTAAATATAAACTAAATATCCAATATCTAAAACTGCAGAGGTAATTAGTGAACTTTTGTATATGGCATCTCACCTTGGACAAGAACTTCAATGATATGTATTTCTAAGATTATTAAAGATAATCAAAGATAATACATTCAAAATTAGCAAAAGCAGCAATGATCAGTTTTGAATTGTACAACTAATTCCCACATGTTTATGTGTTTGAAAAAAACTCCTTATAGACTATTTCCCACAATTAAAAATCACAGGTAACATGCATGTAATTGCTCGCTGGGTCATGTACATGAATTTCATTTATACCTTTCTCGTTTTAGACACCACTATAGTTTAAGCTTGAATTTTCTTCAGAACTACTGAACAGTAACACTGAAGAAAAACAGCTGGAAAATATCATGTAAATATATTCTTACCATTAAAGAAGAGGTGAAATGGATATTCACATTTACCACATTTTTATTGGAATTCCAACATGCTGAAATCATAGTCCCCTCCATTTATTGTCATGCATTTCGGGTTTTTTGGCCAAAATAGGAGAATCCTATTTTTCGCCTTTTTTTTTAACAGATATATTTATAGCCTCTCAGTGTACTCTTCTTACATAATCACTGATTGTGCTCTTAAAAATTTTCCTGGTTTTCAGGGAAAAGTTTCTGTTTTGTAAGAGAGGTCTTATGTACCATTTATGGTTTACACTCAGAACACTGAATTATGCTTATTAAAATAACTCTTTTAACAGTTCAAAACACTTAGGCAGTTTGTGACCCTTTTTTATGGACAGAAACATTAATAATAATTGACTCCTGACAAGAGACTGAGTTTAATGGACAATTCATACCTGTCCCTCAGCACATCCAGTGATAATCTGTTTGTTTTCTTCATCAATTAGCAGACTTAGCAAAGGAGATGCTGCTCAAAAAAGAAAGATAAAAGTATTTCTAGAGTAGACACAAATCAGATGCTTAATTAAAGTACATGATAAAAAATTGCATCCTCCTATTCATAAAGACAGGGGAGAAAAGTCCTTACTGCAGTTCTATTGGTTGCACAGCGCTTTGTATGCCTCAGCCTTTGTGCTGCTGAGGGCTTTCCCTTTGCAGGTCTCTGGACTGCCTGCCACCCAAGCTGCTGTGGCAGTGGTTTTCAGACTTGCTTATGAAAGCACATTAAAACTATCCACTGGGAAGCAGACCTTAAGGAAAAAACATTCACTGTTGGCTTTAAAGGATATTATGTTTACTGCTACCTAGTCTACTAGACTTATTTTCGCTTCATCAACCTAAAACTTCTATAATAATCATAGATTATTGTTTAGAGATAGGAGGTGTTTGCTATGAAAAAATAAATTTAAAAATAGAAAACTTACCTGTTATTATTCCGGACTGATATATTAACTGGCTGGTAGAATAGTCCCACACCTTTAGATAAAAAAAATGAAGATATAAAGAAGACATAAAGATAGGTACCTACTTAGATACCTACTGAAAACACAACTTTTAACAGCCATCACGTGGTGAAAACAGAGAAATGCAGCCATTGAAAGTGATGTTCTTAGGAAAGAGTTTTTTTTCAGCATCTGTTTCCAACTGTGAAGGGTTTTGTTTAACTGATAAGCATCCCTGGTGAAAAAGGTGAAACTCACATGATATGGATACACAAAGTAGCATCTTTGCTTAGGTTGATCTCTCAGTGATTTTAGCTAAATTTATGAAAAGACATACATGAAAAAGAAAAGAGGGGAGGGGTGCATTGCATACAGTAACCCAATCCAATATTCCCAAAGGGGAAAATTCAAATCAATGTCAGCAGACTCAAAGGGAAATGTTTTCTTTCAGTTCAGCATATCTGACACACTCCAGTTACAGCCAAACTTACCAAAATATTTTATTTTATTTCTATTTTCCAGATGATAACAATCAGTGAAATTAACACTTAACTGTGGAAAGTTTTGAATATACAAAGTCTGCATTGTTCTTTTAAAAAAGAGTAATTAATTTCTATTATAATTTTCCAAGCAATTCTAAGAACAATGTCCTTATCTCCATAAAGTCAAAGATGTTCTTTACTTAATCTTCAAAACAAATTTAAAGGGGAATAAATGAGATTACTTAACATATTCACTATTCTTTTTAAAGTTAATCCCTACAGTTTCCTTGCCTTAAAGGTTCTGTCTTCTGACACTGATATGAGCATACTTTTCTCCCACGTACAAAACTCAGCAGCAGTCACCGGAGCCAAGTGGCCACGCAATTCAGCTAGCATAGCTTCATTCTGTGATTAATCAAGTCAAAAATAGAATAGATTTCAACATAAAATTGACAAATAATTGTTTTAATAATTAATAACTGTTGCTAATCATTGTCAGATTTGTTTTCAAAGTATAATTCAGTAATATTTTTCTTATTGAAACTGAAGTCCTGTATACCATCCTGCTGGCAAAGCCACTACGCATTACATTTGCTTCTTCAGACTGAATGATATAGGAATAACTTTTCAGATGACCTAAGAATTTTTTCTACTTCTAAGTTATTGAGATACTGTTTCATTTCAACTCTTTAAACCTAGTCCTCTATCTGATATATGATGCATTATCAAGCATCAGTTCCTACTTATTTTATGACACAAAATGAATGTTTTTGCTTAATTTTACTAACTTTTCTGTATGATTTTATTTGAAAGCAAATAAGTAAAAGAAACATCAGTACCATGGCTACAAAGAATGGTATCTCACCTTTGCACTTAACATGTAGATCTGATTTCCAGCACATACTGCCACTTGTTGATCATCTGGGCTGAATCTTATATGAAGCACCATTCCCAAAAGAGTTCCTATAACAATTCCTTGAGGTGTAAACCCTGCAGCAATTGTATTGTTAATGAGACTCAATGAAATATAAAAATCTGGTGCAGTGAGATCCTTAGAAACTTTGCATAGCAGTTACTAAACACAGAGCTGTCCCAGTTTCTGTCAGGAAGATGTAAAGACAAATACACTGTTTAATTACACCAGGGTATTGGAAAGAAAATTATAGAACTATGCACCACCAGAATTCTCCCATCTGCCCTGCCACCTAGACATGATCTGGTACTCTGAGACATTAATAATTCCCATCAAATCATGCTTTCATGCTTCCACTGAAGATTGCCATGGAAAGGATTTTTGGAGTAGGGTGATGTGCCCATGAAACCCACTAATGCCACATTCATTTTGGATGAAAGAAATCCTAACTGAAACCCAACAAAACAAGGCTTTGAAAAATACTTCTGGGAGAATATGCCAGCCACTCAGTCAACAAGTAAGGAGGATTTTCCTTCTGTGGTTTTAATTTTTCTATGGGAAAAGGCTGTGTTAGTAACAAACTTCTTTATATTCTTTAAAGTTTAAGCCTGCTATTGCCCTTCTTCTAATTCTTATCTCATAAAAGTTAAGAGATGCGAACAAAACCACTACAGGCTGAAAGAAGAAGTACACCACTAAATATCTTTACAGAGTCAGATAAGACTAGCTCTGAGAACAGGTCATGTTTCACTCCTGTCTTCGTGATTTCATTCTGGTCATCTCACTGGTTCAAGCAGACGGGTTTCTGCAGATCCCTATTTTATAATGCTGCCTTTAATGATGGGAGGACAGGTTGGATATGTCATTAAATTTTAGGATTTCACAGGGAACAAATTAGCTAGAATACAAGACCTTCAGGCTTTCATCTTAGATTCTGCGGAGTCTTTTTACAATTGATTAACAGGTCAAGATCACACAAAGAATTCCTTAACTTCTTTGACACAGTTTATAAGAAATAGTATGAGAAAACATGCTAAGAACATGCAGAGGACAGTCTGGGGAGACAAAGACTCTACAGCATCTGCTGAAGAGCCTGTAGATGGAGAGAAAATGAAAAAATCCAGCAGTAGACAAGCTGGATGTCAAATGTCTTTGTATCAAAAGTACACATACTCTTTATCTGTCTGCTACTTTCTATTCCTATCCTCCAGTTTTATTTCCTCCAAATTCATAGTCCCATTTTATTCCCAGTTCCTGAAGCACCGTTTGATTCGCCACATTAGTCTTACATAGATTAAAATCTAATACTGACCTTTTTTTATAAAAAGCACTGATTTTGTTAAACTTTTCTTTACAACATTAGTTTCCATAGTATATAGATTTTCAAATTCAGTGTGGAGCAGAGTACAAGAGAACTCCCTCACACTGAGTCATCGGCAAAGCTCTAACTATAGGTAACAAGGAGGAAACTTTTAACAGTGTGGGACAATGCCATGCAACTTTAAATGTTGACACCAAAGGGAGACAGACTGCCACCGGGAATCCAGTGAATCATGATTCTGGGGATCTTGCTCCTTTTTTATTTTTTTCTTTCATTATTCTTCTAGTTTCCAATGAATCAGTGAATTTAAGCTTGCAGAGAGGTTAGCACTGCTCCCTAGAATCTAATTCCATTGGCTGAAGCTCCAAACCAAGGCAGTGGTCAGGATACTAAAACTCCTGTTTTCTGTGTGTTATGCCACCACAATGCTATTTCACTCATCACTCTTCTCCAAAATCAGATACTTGCATTGGTCTCTCTCATACACACACACGAAAACAGTGCTCCAGAGACAGAAGGAGAGGCAAAGCAGGGTGCAAAACACTAGCTCCACAAGTCTTCCAGAAAAGGCAGTATTTGGGCATTGCATGTTTAATTAGAGAGTACCGCTATGATCAACTTTTCTCCTGTCCATTTTATTCCACGGTGGCAGAATGTCACTGCCTTTGCACTGCTGCTCTGTGCTTGTCCCGAGGTTGCCGGCAAGCGCTGCTTCCCGCACAGCACCTCGGCCAGCTCCCGACCCAGCTCAGCATCGCCGCCGGGGCCGGTGGAGGCGAACGCGGCATCTCCAGGGAAGGTGCAATGACAAGGCTGGCTGCGCTACCGGCCTGGCTCAACTCGGCATCGCCGAAAAAGAACGACAGAGAAATAAAGCATTAACGTGGCTGTTCGTGCTGCTGAATCTGAGTGGCTGAGGCGTGCTTCTCAGAAATAACAATCTTGTTATAGAAGGAGCAGTGGGAGAAAAGGAGGTGTTGGGGGTGGCCTTCCAAGGTGGCTGTTGCTCAGAAACTGCCTGGACACTGGTCTGAGTGAGTGGTGGTGAATGATGGCTTTTGAATCACTTCTTTGCTTATATATATGATATATATATATTATATAAACAATACTCTACCTTCTTGCACTTTCTGTGTACATTCATCAAGATTCCACAATATCACACGTTCATGAGAGGCAGAGCAGACAAGAAGCGGATTGATTTTACTTCCAAATGACAATGCAGAAATTGAGTAATGATGCCCTGACAAATATAATGGCTGACAAATGTAGATAAAGAAGAGTTAAATGAATCACTTCAAACAAAGATTATGAGTAATACAAAACTACAAATGGATAATGTACATGAAATCAACACCACACTAATTTTTATTTACAGCTTCAAACTCACTTAAACTACAATGCAGCTGTACTGGGTTTGGCTGGGATGGAGTTAACTTTTTTCATAGCAGCTTGCATGGCACAGTGCTTTGGATTTTGTGACAGAAATAGTGATGATAACACAACAATATTTTGGCTGTTGCCAACTACTGTTTGCACAGCATCGAGGCCTTTTCTTTTTTCCCACTTTTTTTCAGTTTCCCCATCCCAATAATAGGCTGAAGATCCATAAGAGGTTGGGAGGGAACAGAGCTGGAACTAATTTTTCAGTTTACTGAACTGGCAAAGGGATATTTCCTACCATTTGATATTGTGCTCAGCAATAAAGCTGGGGTATTGCATGCAAGAAGGTGTTGAGGGCCTGGGAGATTGATTCTAACACAGCTGTTGCTCAAAGCCTGTACTGGGATTGGTCTGCTAGTGGGAGGTGGTGACTGCCTGTGTATAGCTTTTCTCTTTCTCTTCCCTTTCATTAAACTACCTTTGTCTCCACCCATGACTTCTCACTTTTGCTCATCCTATGTTCTCCCCTACCCTGCTGGGAAGGAGTGAGCAGGAGACTCAGGAGTGAGGATTTAGCTGCCAGCCAGGGCCAACCCACCACAACAGCTTATATTATTCTTATCACAATAACAAAGTTCATAACAAATGGGAGTATCTTTCCAGCATTAAAATGAAACCTAACACTTCTATATTACCCTCAAATATTTTATTTATGATTTAGTTAAAAGCAGCAGCCTACGAAAGGCTCTATTTTAGCTTTACCTGAGCAGTGGCTGTGTTCCAGACGCATAATTCATTGTGATTCACAGGGAAAGCACAGAGGTGGTGACTGCACGCCAGCTGAAAGAGGGGCTCTGGAAGTTTGCCTTTAAACAAGTGTTTTTCGCAGATAACGTCAGGATCGCGGCTTCCTCCAGAGGCACAGCGGGCCCCGGCGCTGTCCATCCTGCGGCTGCCAACGGCCCGGCGGCGGAGCCGGACCACTGGGGCCGCCTTCCCCCGCCGGCTGCGTCCTGACCGCGGGGGCCGAGGGCTGTCACGGCCCCGCTCGGGGCTCCTTCCCGCTGGGAGGTGCAGATCCCCGGCCCAGGCCCAGGCCCCGGCCCGGCCCAGGTCCCGGTCCCGGCCCCGACCCGTAACAGGGCAGCGCCGCCGCTGACGGGAGGCCGGGCGGCGCTGCCCTCGCTCGCCCGCGGCAAAAGCCGCTGTCCGCTCACCCGGGCAACGGGCCCCGCGACCGGCGACAGCCGCCCGGAGCTGCTTCCTGGCTCTCCACAGCCATGTCCTGGGCTGCACAGAAAGCAGCATGGCCAGACGGTCCAGAGAGAGGACTGCCCCATTCGTGTCCCACTAGTGGGACGCCAGCTGGAGCACTGCACCCAGCGCTGGGGACCCCAGCACGACACAGATAGGGACCTATTGGAGCGGGACCTTAAGGAGAGATGCAAACATATCTCCTGTAAAGACAGGTCGAGAGATTTGGGGTTCTTCACAGAATTACAGAGTCAGAATGGGTCATGTTGGAACAGACCACGGTGGGTCATCTGTGTCAACCTCCCTGCTCAAGCAGGGTCATCCTAAAGCACATGGCACAGGATTGCATCCAGACAGTTCTTCAGTATCCCCACACCTATATCTTGTGAGAGACTCCAGAACCTCTCTTGGCAATCTGTTCCAGTGGATGGTCACCTGCACGGTTCTTCCTCATATTCAGGTGGAACTTTTTCAGACTGGAAAAGAGAAGGCTCCAGAGACACCTTATAGTACCCTGCGAATATATAAAGCGAGCATATACGAAAGACAGAGAGAAACTTTTTACCAAGGCCTTTAGTGTCAGGACAAGGGGCAAGGAAATTAAAGTAAGAGGGGGTTGATTTGGACTGGACAGAGGGAGCATGTTTTTTACAATGCGGGCACAGGAACAGGGTGCCCAGAGAAGCTGTAGATGCCCTGCCAGTGGAAGTGTTAAAGGCCAGGGTGGATGCAGCTTTGAGCAACCTGGTCTATTAGAAGGTATCCCTGCCCACAGCAGAGGGGTTGGACTAAGTGATTGTTAAATGTACTTTCCAACTCAAACCATCTGTGGTTTTGTAATGCAGAGATCACAGCACAGACAGCACATGAAGCAGCATCACCAAGAAGAAAAACAAAGCTTCTATTTTCCCCAGATTTGTGGATGATGCCAAACGGGGGGCAGCAGTCAGAAAAAAGCTGATGAGAATTTTGTGGAGCCCAACAAGAGTAAGTGGAATCCCACAACTGGCACAGAGTGACTCCATGCAAGGTGAAATGCTGAAGGATGGCTCTCCAGGAAGGAACTCCCCAGAAAAGGATCCATATATCCTGCTGGACAAGCTGAATATGAGCCACCACAGTGCCCTTGCAGCAGAGGCAGCCAACTTCATCCTGGGCTGTATTAGTAATAGAGAGTAGCCAGCAAGTTGTGGGAGTTATCCTTCCCCTCTATTTGGCACCTGTAAGGCCACACCTGCAGTGCTACATCCAGTTTGGGGGTTTTTGGTACAAGAAAGATCCTGACATACTGGAGCAATTCTAGTAGAGAGCAAGAAAGATGGTCAGGGAGCTGGAGAAAATGATGCACACAGAGAGGCTGAAAACTGTGTCTCTTCAGCCTGGAGAAGAGACAGCTCAGACTGTATTGTTGCCTACAACTACATAATTAGAGGATACAGGAAAGATAGAGAGAGACTTTTCTCAGAGGCACTCAGTGATAAGCTGCAACCTGGGAAAACTCAGTTAGGGTTACACTCAATCAGTATTTAACTTTTTACATATCATGACAGTGGTTGAATATAAGAACAAGTTTCTGAAGAGAGGTTGTGGATCTCTATATCTGGTGTTATCCAGGAGTCAAATGGACGTGGCCCTGAGAAACCCAATTTAATTAGAACAGTTTTGAACAGGAAGGTGGACTGCGGGAGCCTGGAACCTAGCCTTTCAACCTAGATAATGACTTTATGATTGAGTTTTTGATCTGCACCAACTTAAACCATTTTGATGCAGATCAGTCAATATCAACCTCAACTGCATTTCAAACAGGTACTTCCTATTGGAATGTCTTTATTGTGTCCATCTGTAATTAACACTACAAGCATTTTTACCCTATATAAGCATCTGATATATATTATCTCTGACACCACAGTCTCCCTGTGTTTGTTAGTTTTGCCTGGAGAAAGTACCAGCTAAAATTCTCTTTTGCATGTGCATGTGAGTTTGGATAAAGCCACCGTATTGAGCACCAGCTGCACAGAGCCAACTTGGTGCTCCACACACGACACTGTTTTTCTGAACTGTGACTCATGGCTGGGAATGTTAGAGGAAATTTTATTGTTAATATGCTGGTGACAATTTTCATGAGTGATACAGTCTTGAATGTATCACGACAGTTTAGTCTTCGGTAAAGAAAAATAAATGCTGACACAGCAAAAAAGGTGTTGTTCTGACAGGCAAACAACCCCTGGGAGTCTTAAAAAACTTGTTCTGAAACGCTGTGTCTCTGTAACTGCTACTAGGCAGTTAAGCAGTACTCTTTTTTACAATTTTCACCTTACTTTATTTTCATCTTTTAATGTTTGTACCTACAATACTTTCAACAATCTACTGTCCATAACAACCAAGGAACTAGTAGCAATCCAAGGAAGTATTGGAGATCTTGGACTGATTCCTTGACTGATCACTAGTGACGTGTAAGTCTGCAGGGAGAATTTTATATCTCACTGCACCCCTATGAAACACCTCTGTTTCTATGCAACACAATGCTAAAAGACCTTGGCTCCACATATTCCCACACTTTGGGTACCCACCTATCTCAAATCACAGAATCACAGAACCAACAACGTTGGAAAAGACTTCTGAAATAATTGAGTCCAACCTGTGACCAAACACCACCATGTCAACTAGACCATGGCACTGAGTGCCACATCCAGCCTTTCTTTACACACCTCAAGGGACAGTGACTCCACCATCTCCCTGAGCAGACCATTCCAGTGCCTCATCACCCATTCTGTGAAGAATTTTTCCTAGTGTCCAACCTAAACGTCCCATGGCACGCCTGGAGGCTATTTCCTCTTGTCTGGCTGTTTGTTGCCTGGGAGAAAAGACCAACCCCAGCCTGGCTACAGCCTCCTTTCACATGGTTGTAAAGAGCGATAAGGCCTCCCCTGAGCCTCCTCTTCTCCAGGGTAAACAACCTCAGCTCCTTCAGCTGCTCCCTATAGGACATGTCCTCCAGACCCTTCATCAGCTTCATTGCCCTTCTCTGGACCCACTCCAGCACCTCCAGTGAAACTGACATCCATGTGGAAAATGAAAGACTACTGGAAATAGCAGTTCCTTATCATATCATGCTTTTGTGCCCAACAGAATATTTCTAATGGTCTCAACACTCAATTGTAAGAAGGACTTTAAAAATTAGGTCTAACAACTTTAATATTTTAATGTTTTAAGTAGAATAAGAGTCTTTATAGGAACAAAACTGATTTCAAAAAACCTAAATTTATCAGAATCTGCATTTGTCAGTCTTATGTAACCAGTTTGTTTGAGCTAGGAATGAAGAGAACAAGTTACATGGGTATTATGAAATTAGAGGGCTTGGAAGATAGAACACTAGCTCAGTTAACACAGGGCCCTTGGGGTACATACACAGGCTCTCTCTAAGAACACAATGCACTCCAGGCAGAATTTTTTTTTTTGGATTTCAATCTTTCACTCTTGCTTATAGATTTTAAGCAGCTCAGCCAAGTCCAGGTAATTGTTGAAATCAGTGGGTATTCAAAAGCAGTGTTGGGGTTTTTTTCTCTGTTCTGTGATCTTAGGTTTATGCCGACATTCAGATAAACTGTCACTAACCCACGGAGGGAAACCTATCCTGCAGCAAACATCCTACATCCAATTTCAGTGCAGCTGAAGGAAGGCTTCCCTGATTTTAGGATTTCGCGGTGAAAAACGCTTCGCGCAGCGCCCCAAGCTCTCCCCGCCTCTCGGTGCCTCCGCGCCCTCCCCAGGCCCCTCCC